>LOEQ01002134.1:51179-61969 GCA_001685075.1 Bramus lutescens | reverse complement strand
GGGATCTGACACCTTCACACCAATTCACATAAAATAAAGATAAATAAATCATTTAAAAATTAAAAAAGAATATATGTGTGTGCGTATTTGTGTGTATATTAAGTTTTGAACAAATGTGTTCGTATATTTTAAAAATTAGATTGCATTGCTTTATTTATCTAGATGAATTTATTTCTGTATCCACATTTGAATATGTGTGAAACCTGATGGTTTGTCCCTAAAACCAAACAAATAAAAAGCTTGCAAAAGTGACAATAGCAAGGATAACCAGTCAAGCCATTAAGTTTTTATGATCAGTCTTAATATTCACTTAGTTTCTTAGACTCTTGGAAGCAGTGGATAACAAACTCCTATTAGCTGCCTGACAAAGCATCCCTTTGCTATGGATTATTCCATTGTGTAAAAACAGAGTAGGAATATTTTAAAAATTAAAAACATTCTATTTTCTTTCCTATATCTGAAGAGTGTAAAGGATGCTGACTGAGGTCATTCTTGGTGTTTAGCTAGTCCTCTTCCCATGCGTACACGAAACATCTCACAGAGAGGACTGTAAAGCTTAATGACAATCTGAGATCCACTTATTTTAAGTGGCCAATCTTGAATGACCATTGAAGGGGTGCACTTTCACCTGTTTAATGTCTCAGTCTTTTCCGAACTTCCTGGAGATATAAACTTAATTCCTTTGATAGTCAGGGGATCTATTCTGCAGATATATTTAACTGTGCCCACCTTCCATTTCTGTAACTATCACTAACCAATCTCTTTGGCTTTTTGTCTTCCTTTCAGAGTAATTGCTCACTGCATAGTCTTTTCCCATCATGCCTCAGTTCTCATACACAGTGGGTTATTGCCCTCTCAGTTATATTTTAGAAGAGGTGAGAGTTCTCTTTGCTGAAAGAAGAGGAATAATATTTGAAGGGTAGACCAATACAATAAAAATAAATTTGTAAAGTTATCTGGAAGAGAGTTCCTAGGACATTAAAACCTAAAATCATCAAAACATTAAATATGTATTAGTTTGATCGAATAGTCCAAATTGTTACATTGTTTGAGCATGTCTAGAGAGCTTTCATAGCAAAACGTGAGTGACAATGGATTAGCTTCAAAACTGAGATTGGGGGTGTAACTGTGTGGCAGTGTGTTTACTGATCAGAAATCAGGTCATAGACTCAAACTTTTATTTCAAAGGTGTTCTGGTGTGTGTTTGTTTGTGTGTGTGTGTGGTGTATGTGTTTGTGTGTGTGTGTTTGTGTGTGTGTGTTTGTGGTGTGTGTTTGTGTGTGGTGTGTGTGTGTTTGTGTGTGTGGTGTGTGTGTGTTTGTGTGTGTGTGGTGTGTGTGTGGTGTGTGTGGGGGGGGTGTGTGTGTGGTGTGTGGGATGTGTGTGTGTGTGTGTGTGGTGGAGGGGAATTATGATAGTTATCATGACATTTACAGAATCTAGCATTATCTAGGGCATGGATCTCGGGGCATGCTTGCTGAGGATATTCTAGTTTTCATTAGGAGGTTTGACTGTGGGTACAACCATTCCCTTGGCAGAAAAGTCTGGATCTCATGAAATGAAGAAATCCAGGGGAGCTCCAGAAAGTGTGCATGACTTCGGTTGTCCAGTGAACAGCTGTTTCAAGATCTCGCTGCCTTGAACTGTACCCTGGGATAACATATTCTCTTTCTCCTTGAAGTTGCTTCTGTCAGTGTTTTTATCACAGCAACAGGAAAAGAAATTAAAAAAAAGTTTTAAGTAGAAAAGACTTCTCCCCTAACACCAAACTCAAACACTTAATAAAAGATAAGCACAGAAACATAAAAATAAACCTTCAAAACTTTCAAAGTAAGAAGTTATGATGCATTAGAAACTTATCCTTGCTTATCCACTGCTGCACTGTCTATGAAGTCAACTAACAGTGAGTCAAACATATTAGGAGTAAACACTGTCTCAGTATTGAACTCTACAGATCATAGCTTTTCTTGGCATGAAGATAATTAATGATACAATGTAGTAACTGTTTAAATAGCATTTGCATTGTACTAGATACTATAAATAATCTATAGCTGACTTAGATCTTCACAGTTTAAATACTATACTACTTTCTAAAAGGAGGCTGAGCTTTCAGGGATATGGGTGTATAAGTGGAGTCTGAGAATCAATCTGCTCATTGGACAGGGGAGCTTCGATAACTAGAGAGCTGACCAAAAACAATCTGTTACCTTGGCCTGATAAATTCCAATTTTGAATAATGAACACTACAACCCTGGGTAGAAAATTCCCTAAATACACTCAGGAATTTCGCTTATGGAGTCCTGTTCTCTGGGCATGACATAGCCATTGCCTCTTGAACTCTCATCAGCTGTGATCACCTGAAGGTGACCTGAATCATGAGCAGTAGGAGCATTTCCTTTCTGTCGTGCAGTGAATGAGGACATGTGATATACTGGCAGTTTGTGGTTGTTAGCTGGGAAGAGTTCTGGAGGCTCTATCTCTTCTCAAATGGGTACCATGAGAGAGCTTTTCCTTACGTTTAGTTTCCAGTAGGTTGTCATGAAACTATAAGTACTTCCTAGTAAAGTCTGTATTTCAGCAAGCTGCATTAATGGCTGGTTTGGGGTTTTCAGTGGGCCCTGTCTGGAGTAAGCAGGCATTTGTTGAGGTCTCCTCAGGAAATGATAACAGGACAATTTTTAAAATGAGGCCAGAATCCTAAGTACCCTACATTTGACATTCTGATTTATTACATTGAGTTTATACCTCTGGGTTTTACAAATTCCTTTGTTTTTCTTTGTTTTATGCCTGTACTCTTCTGTCTGAAGGATTTTCCAGTGCGGACATTGAAAGGCTACAAGAGGCTACTTCCCAACTTAGTCCTATTACAATTTCATTAATATCTGAGGTTAGTTTATGCTATTACTAACAAGCTTTTGGTTGAATATAGAGAAAAATAAACAAGTTTAGCTGATTTAGTCAAAAGTCTAAATGAATGCAGTTTAATTAAACCACAATGAACTATGGGTTCACAGTCAGTTTTGAAGAGAAAAGTTCTACAAAAGCAATGTAATTAAAATGCTCTGTATTTCATGTGTTTTATAAGATTGCATTCAAGAATAAAAGTTGTCCTAAATTAGTTAAAAGGTATGATAAATTGTTTGCTTTTATTCTATATTTTCTGTTAATGAAAGCAATTAAAAGGACCTGAGAAGTTTAAAATGAATTTTAAGAGAAAAAAGTAGGACTGAATTGAGTAACAAGTTTCTTCATATTTCCAAAATAAAGTTAGAGTAGATGGAATAAATTGAAATTTAGTATGCAAAACATTACCCCAGAAGTTGGAAATGGTGGAAAATATCAGAATATTTCCTGAAACCACTACTACCTTTCTCTTGTTAAAAATGTTTTTGAAGATGTTGTAATTAAGGCTTTGATGGCCTTGGTTTGGTACTAGACAGCAAAGTATATCGGATAGCAATACTAACATTTGAAAAACAATAGGTCAGTAGGAATTTTACCAAGATACATACATATACATATATATATATGTATATGTATGTGTATATGTGTGTATGTGTGCGTATATATAAAATAGTAATATGTATACACACAATGTGTGTGCACACATATTTGTATGTATGTCTGTAAGCCACATTTCTCAGATGTTGATGTGGCATATCTAATAAATTTACATGAAACTGAAAATTTCATGTAAGTCCAGCCACAATACATTAGACCTGTAACTCCAGCATTATTGAAATAAAGGCAGAATGATCAGGAGTTCAAAGCCAGCTTTGACTGTATCAAAAGCCTAAAGGCAACCTAAAATACACAAGACTCTATCACCACAGCTAAGAACCCAGTCTCAGACCCAGCTCCGCTTTATTGACCTCTTTGTTTTTTCTCCTCGACAAAGCAGGGGCCCGAGCACCAAGCTCATAGAGTCACTATGGGAGTGTACAGTGCATCGTCAAAAGAATAAGGCAGACTCATTGTCCCCATTGAACATGTTATCTTTGAAAAAGATTATAAGACACTAAACATTTTATTAGAATTTCAAAGTAATCTATAATGGGGAGATTGAGAGAGAGGGAGAGCATACATATATAAATGCACACCTATTTTGCATTCCTTTTTGTTATTATAAAGTGTATCGAGACTAAAGCTAACTACTAAGCCTTGCCCAGAGTTTTGTTGATGTTGCCATTGTCATAAGCATGTGTATAGGAAAAACTAGAGAAAATCTAGAACAAACAATATCCATTGACTTACTGCCCCCACCGCCATGTCTGATATGGCCACTGCACTGACTTTGCTGTTCTGGATTGCACCCCTTTTCTTAACTCTCCAGTATCAGAGTAGACATCTCACCCAGATTAATTGCTGTCCTCTGTTCACACTTTGTCTTAGAGAGCATAGAGAATAAAAGGAAATGAGAGACTTGCTTAAGCATTTATCACCCCCTGGTCCTCAGGGGTCAATTTCTGTGAGCATCCTCCTTTGCCCCCTTAAGACCCAGTGATGACCAAGAGGCACATTCAAGGTGGAGTCACATACAGTGACACACTTCAAGTGGACAAGATAACTACAGTAGGGTATGATTTTCCCTAGACTTTTAGATTTCCTTTGAAGTGCTCTGCAACACATAGAGCCTGCTCCCCAGCCCCTGGGCTTCTAAGTGGAGTATGTCTGCCAGTGCTTTTGTCTAGCACCATGCGAAAGGCTGGTACAGTTTGGGGGTCATATTCCTAAGGAAAGCTGTGAGGGAGACCAGATTAGAGAGTAGGAATACTTTTTTCTTTTTTTGTTATTTTCTTTTCTTCTTGGAAAGATTCAGCAAGCATTCCATCATGTCTCATGGTAAATATGTTCTACTCACTACCATAGAACCTGGCAAGCTCAGAGTACTTCTACCTTTTAAAACATCAAGAAGAAATAAAAGCAAAAATGTACTTTCTTTCTTCTTTTTATTCTTACTTTTCAAAGTTCCCCATGACTATTAATTCTCTTAAAATTTCTAGCCCACTAAAACCAGTAATATTGAAATGGAAAAAATGTCCATTCCTATTTCTGGAAATAATAAAGCAGAACTCATGAAATAATTCTCTCAAACTCTCAGAGGAGAAAATATCAAAGTTATTACTAGAAAGTCAGACAGGTTTCCTAGTAGTCATGATAATAGCTGCTTAATATGAACAGAGTCCAAGGAAGGGCAGTTCAAACAAATATTCCCACTTAGACTGGTTATCCAGAGAACATGCACACATGGGAAAAGCTGCTCTTTCAAGGTATTCTTGCAAGGCACTTGCTAATGTTAAAAAGTGAAGACTCTTATTTTACAGACCACTTTCCTCTTGGAACAAAAAAGTTGTGACAATTTTTATTATGGTTTACCAAGATTACATGGCTTAATCAAAACTCCTAATAAACCAGGACGCCCATGAAAATTAGAGGCTGGGTCTCAGCTCACATTCTGGCCCCTCCTGCAGAGATGAATTTCTAGGTGTCCAAGTAGCAAGTCTACCACTGCACTGATACGTCTTCAAATTAGCATGTCTTCCACAAATATTTACTCTCCTCTACTAAAAATCAGCCAGCCAGCCTATTTACAGGTTAAACCCTGAGGATCCTTGAAGTGGCTTCTGAACGTTAACAACAGATTTCCACCTTCCCCACTCCAGGAAATACAATTGTAGACAGCCATGGCAACTATTATCTGAAGTGAACTTATTTCTGATGGAAAAATAAATGTCAACTGAATTCTAGGAGATATGTCTCAGGTTTTAATTGTTGGCGATAAAATCTCCATGGTTCAATATTTATGGGCTTTTATATTACTCAGATAATTTGGTGAGGATAAAAAACAAATCCATCACCCCCTGTAGAAGAAATGAGAATGCATTGTCCCCTAGTCTCCAGAGCCCTCACCTGTGTCCACGACGATGAATGCATCATTTCTCCTGCATGAAACTTTGACAACAAATAGCTCAGCCCAGTCTTTTCCAACTCTGTTATTCTGCTTTAGAAAACACTGACATTTTCTTAAGCAGACATAATTTACAATATTAAAGAGCATAACAGTGCCTTGGTGTTTGAAGGCCAGAAAGCAAACAACAGTCCATTCAGTTCGATTTTTTTTTTCTGAAGTGGAGTCCCATGCTTAGTGAGTTCACAGTAGCTTAAGGCCAAAGAGATGGAGCAGAGGGGAGACAGAGCCCAAGCACAGCATGTGAAGGTCGTGAATAACTGGTCACATGGCATGGAAGGTCAGAGCAAGACGGGACTGAGCATCCAAGAACTGTGTCCAATGCAATGATTTCTGAGGCATCACAGAGGACACAAGTGGCCCAAGATTTTTTCTACCATCCCACTGTGGAAAGCAGCAGCTTTGTGAATGTGTCTGTACTTCAGAGCTCCCTCTAACAGGCTCTTCTGTGAATTCCACACAAAGAGAGCCTTACCAGTGTCTATGTATTTGGATCAATATCTGTAGCAAGTTCGATTTCCAGTGCGGTCAGCTCAGCCCAAGTAGATAAATGGAAGGCTGTGTAGGATGATATCTTTCTGTTTGAAGAAGACCACGGGAGCAAAGGTCACTTGTAAAGGATAAAACTCCTAAGCCATTATTTGCAGACCTCCTGATGGGTTGCAGTGTGCTAGTAGTTTCTCTTTCTGTGTTTTCTAATAATCCTTGCTTAAACAGCCAGGGGCTTGTGGCTGGGGAGAAGGGTGTCTGAGAGGAAATAAGAGTAAGTACTTCTGTATGTCTTGTCTAACTTTTCCTAGGGAGATGCGGCAAATGTATTCTCAGAAATAAAGAACCAAGCCAGATCAAAGCAAGAGTTCCACCCAAGTCTGACTTGGTGCAGTAACAAGTTCATTGGATTTATAAAGGAATATAGGTGACCTCAAATTGTCTGTGTCTGGGCAAAGTCTAACCTCTTCATGAATGATGAGTTTGTATAAACTATCACAGATTCAGCTAACCTTGCATTTTATACACACACATAAACTCGAATGTGTGCAAGCTCATTTGTGAGTACACACCGCATCCACACAAACACACATGCATACACACATCCACACACATGCATATATAACAATATTTTCCAAGATCACTGGCTGTTGTAGGGGACAGGGGAGAGTAATGATTAAAGTCCTCTGTATTTCTTATTTCCTTCCCCTTGTCCTCCTGGAGATGGTTAACAGGTTCATCAGCATCACAATACATTGTACTTCATCTTTATCTAGGTATGTTGCTGCTCAGTTATCTTGACTCCAAATGGAAAATAAAATAATCATGTCATGCCTGGAATTAAAAATCCATATTATAAGTCTGTCTTCTACACATGTCCCTCTGTGTGTGTGCACACATGCACGCATGCACACACACACACACGAGTGTGTCTGCAACACAATGGCATTTCAGTCAGTATGGTAGAACAATGGAAGTTCCATAAGATTATAATGGAATGAAAATTTTCTACCACCCAATGATAGGAGCATTAACATTATTGTATGACATATTACTCATGTGTTTCTGAGATGCTGATGGAAGTAAATGCACACTGTATTACTAGTTTAATAGAAGAGGCACACTCACAATCATGTGCAGTATGTAATAGCTGGTTCTTGTAATAAATAATGATGTTACTGCATATTTCCCGTACTGCATATTTGATTGTTTCTTTAGAGTGGACTCTTTCTAATTATTAAAAATGGCATAAATTATTTCTATGGGAAACAAACGCCTGGACATTGGAGAATCTCAGAAGCTTAATGGAAATGTTTATTTTCACTGCCTTCCCTGGTAGGCACAAACTAGAGAACCCCATGAGTTCTGTTCCACTGCTGTGAGGGTATTAGTAAGGGAAATTAGTAAAGATTTGGTACTTTATCATTGCTCTGATGTCTTAGTTAGTGTTTTATTGCTGTGAAGAGACATCACAACCATGGCAACTCTTATAAAGGAAAACATTTAACTGGGACTATCTTACAGTACAAAGGTTTAGCCCATTATCACCATAGTGGGAAGAACGGTGGCATGCAACCAGACAGACATGGTGCTGGAGAAGGACCCGAGAATTCTACATCTCGATCTGCAGTCAGCAGGAAGTGAAACTGTAAGTCAGTTGTCTGGCTTGAGTATCTGAAACCTCAAAGGCCAGTCCCTAGTGACACACCTTCTCCAAAAAAGCTATACCTACTCTGACAAGGACATCCCTCCCTATGGACCTAGGTATGCGATTTTTATTCCAACAACCTCATTTCACTCCCTGGCCCCCACAAGTTTGTAGTCATATCATAATTCAAAAGTTAGACTAAATGAATTCAAATTCATTTAGTCTAACTTCAAATGTCCCCATAGTCTATAACAGCCTCAAACTTGTTTAAAGTTCAAAGTCCAAAGTATCTTCTGAAACTCATGCAATCTCTTAACTGGAATCCCCTGTAAAATCAAAATGAAAATTTAGATCACATACTTCCAGCATGTAATGCTACAGGATATACATTGTCATTCCAAAAGGGAGGAAAGGGAGCATGGTGAGGAAATACTGGAGCAAAGCAAGATGAAAACAGCTGGACAAACTCCAAACACTGCATCCCCATATCTGATGTCAAAATGCTCTTCAGATCTCCAGCTCCTTTCAGCTTTGTTAACTACCACACACCTCTTTCCCTTGGGCTGGTTCGGATCCCTGTCAGTAGCTCTCCTTGGCAGGTATACCATGACTCTTGTTTCTCCAACAGCTTAGGGTCAAGGCAAGGAAATCCAGGCTTCTCCTTCACAGCTTCACACAATGGCATCTCTAGGCCTCCATTCAGGGACACCCCTTACACATGCTTGGCCACAGTAGATTTCCATAGTCACAGCAGACGGTTCCGTAACCCCTGTCTTCTACCTTTGACTCTAAAATCAGAAGCACGTGACTGAAGCTGACAAATTCTGCTGATTTCTGCACCTGGAACATGACCCCCTCTTTAATGACATCTCCATTAGCTTTCTGGTTTTGATGATTTCCTTTGCTACCTAAGCTTGGCTGTCCTTGAACTCGCTTTGTAGACCAGGTTGGCCACGAATGCAGATATCCTCATGTCTCTCCTCTGGGGTGCTGGCATTAAAAGTGTGTTGTCATATCCAGCTCAGAATTACACTTCAATTCCTCTTCACAAGGTGGAAGCTTAGCTGGGGGGACCTTGCTCTGAAGTCAACACCCCCTTTACTCCACTAAACATGAGTCTTTCTTCAATCTGTTTATCTCCTTGAACACAGGTCTTAGCTCCATTTCATTTCCTGGCACCCCTTTTCTCCTTGAACTGTACATTTTAGATTTTTCCTTGCTCAGCTTCCCCCCTTCATTATAGATCTTCATAAGAATGAATGCTAATAACCACAGGACAGAATCAATATTAGGCTGTTTTGACATTTCTTCTCCCAATGCAACTAATCCATAACTATTCAATTTAGCCTCAGGCATCTTTTTTTGGACAAGAGCAGAAAGAAGTCCCATTTTTCATCAAAATGTCACAAGAACAGTCTCTAGGCCACAGACTAACATTCTTCTCCAAATCCCCTGCAGCACCACTGTCTTTCATGTTTGTTCCTACTAGGATGGCCCATGAAGCCCCATTTAAAATGATCAACTACTTTTCTGATCCAGAGTCCCAGAGTTCACATTTCCCCAAACAAAAATATGAGCTGGACCTATCACAGCAGTACCCTAGCCCCTGATCCCAGCTTCTGTTTTAGGGTGATACTACTATAAAGAGACACCATGTCTATGGCAACTCTTTGTTTTGTTATTTTTGGTTTTTGACACAGGGTTTCTCTTTGTAACAGCCCTAGTTGTCCTGGAACTTGCTCTTGTAGACCAGGCTGGCCTCTAACTCACAGAGATCCTCCTGCCTCTACCCCTTAGTGCTGGGATTAAAGGCATGGACCACCACTGCCCGGCAACTATGACAACTCTTATAAAGAAAAACATTTAATTGGAGCTGGCTTACAGTCCGGAGGTTTGGTCCACTATCATCACAGTGGGAAGTAAAGTGGCATACAGGCAGATATGGTGCATGAAAAGAAGTTGGGAGCTTCATCTGGATATTGAGGCAGTAAAAAGTGAAACTGCGAGAGACAGGTCTGGCTTCAGAATCTGAGAAGTCAAAGAACACCACTTAGTGACACACCTCCTGCAACCAAGTCACACCACCTCCAACAAGGCTACAGGTCATAAAAGTGTCATTCCTAGGAGTCTATGGGGCCTATTTTATCCAAACCACCAGCATACTCTACCTTCACTCTGGGAATGATGTCAGTGAAATATAGAGGTCTGTAGCTTCATCTGTGTTTCTCTCTGTCTCCTCAACCCCAAGCCAGGACAGATGCAAAATATCAGAAAGAAAGGAAGAAGATTCAGTTCCAATGCTACAGCTACATGTGGAGAAGCCTGGACCAGACTGTTGGCTCTTGACATGGGTGACTTTGCCTGCCCACTGCTTGTCCACTTTAATGGCAACCCTAGTAATTTCAAATGCCACCCACACCAAAGGATTGTTAGTATCTCCCCCATATTTTTCTCTGTGTCTTTGTCTCTCTGTCTTTCTCTCTCTCCTTGTCTCTGTCTTTCTTTGTCTCTGTCTCTCTTTGTGAGTGTGCATGCAAATATGTGTGTATAAATCTATCCGTGCAGGTGTTCCTGCCTGTGTACATGTATATAAGGCCAGAGATCTATGTCAGGTACCTTTCTCTATTGCTTCCTACACACACACACACACACAGAGAGAGAGAGAGAGAGAGAGAGAGAGAGAGA
>LOEQ01002134.1:25891-43934 GCA_001685075.1 Bramus lutescens | reverse complement strand
AGAGAGAGAGAGAGAGTAGGCAGAGGGCAGAGTCAGAGAGAAGCCATGTAGCTGTTGAAGGATAAGAACATGTTAGAGAACTTTAGGTATCTTACTGGTAGGTCACAGCCTCATGGCAATGCACAGATTGATAGAAGTGGGCTAATTTGAGATATAAGATCTAGCTAGGAATATGTTAGAGTCATTGGCCAAACGGTGTTGTAATTAATAAAGTTTTTTTATGATTAGTTGGAAATGGGTGCCCAGAAAACAAACTAGCAGTCTCCTTTTACAAAATGGACTGACATATTTCAGAGTTCTTTAATTCTGTTCAACTTTATAGTTCACTTGCTGAGCTTGATTCTTATATGAAGTACTTTATCTATTATCTACATAATCTCTACTGGAAATATATTTTTAATATGCATACATGCCATTTGATCATTCTATATAGTCATTCTGAACAGTCTACATACATAGTCTATAATGTCATTCTACATAGTTATACAATTTTGAGCAGGAATATTCCTTAATAGCCATATAGGTTTATGACAAATGGCAGGGGGTCATAGTTATTGCTACAATGTCTCTGCTGAAAAGAATATGGCAGTTTACTAACCAAATTATTTGTAGGGAAATTTCTCAATAATTAAGAAAGGCTATTGAATGCCTTTTTTAGGGTGGCAAGTATTTTTTTAATCTAATTATCTCTGCAAAGGATCCCACTGATAGTGCAAAATCTATTACCAACTCAGACTGGCCAAGGGGACATTCTGCATGAATAAAATGGTAGCACAGAGTAGCAATGAACATTTCCCTGGACTTCATCATCAGAGAAATAAGAAACTGACAGATGAGAGTCTTTGGACATTCTCTTATAAAAATTGAAAGAAATATCCATCCTTTTCCACAGTGGTGAACCACATATTATTGAAACTATTCTGACTGCAAAGCACAAGTCATAAAGGAAAGCAGTGACTCTAAGTATGGGGGTATGCTGCTTTGTCTTCTAGCTTCTCACCTCGCCCTCAGGGACCCACTGAGCATATGCACCCTCCATCAGCCAATCTGCCAACACATAATATCTCTCTAGGGTCTCCACATGACCAAATTTCAAAGCTGAAAAGATGCTCATAATTGGTGTTTTTGACCTTAGACAAGAGCAGCTCAGTCTTTTGTATATTCTTTTCCATATTGAACTGAACTAGAGGCAGGTTCCTGGAAACACAACTATACTTGAGGAATAGAGCATGTTGATCTTTAATATAATTTGCTTTTGGCATTCTGTTACTGGAAACAAAAATAATATCAGTTATAAAATCCTTCAGCAAAAACCTTCAGACTTCTTTCCAAAGTAATGTGTTTTCTAGGCAACCATTGAAATAATTCAGAAATACTCTATGCTGTTAATAATACAATGAAATACACACACATATAATTATGTATAGCATAACAGACTCAGTATTACACATAGAAAAATAATAGGATGTAAAAGCATAAATCTAATGGCATATGCATTTTGAACATGCCTACTGAGAATTAGGGGTGAGATCTCCTCAGTTATTATCGTATGAAAAGTAACTAACAAGTCACCATAAAAATCTCTAACCTATTTTTTTAAGCTGGAAGGAAGGAATATTAATGCAATATGTAACATGGCTACAATAAATAAGGAGCAGAAAGATTGTCCAGGCTGCATCTGATTTTGAAGTGGAAAAATCAGAGTCCATTTGAGATTCTCAAGATTTCTTCAGTGTGTGCTTTGATAAAGCACTGAGGACCCCATGTATGCACAGTAGCAACCAAAAGACTGAGGGAAAGACACAAGAGGGATTGGATTATAAGGAGAACCACACTGAGACCCCAGGGCCTCCCATTGAGAGCTAAATCGGAAAGTAGTCAAACCTTGAGACTGAGTGCTAGGTAGACCATGCACAGTGACTTCTCTCCTACAACACATGAGCCAATAAGAGCAGGTGAGCTGCTTATATTCTACTTCTTATACGTTAAACACCCTGCGGTAGTCTTTCTGAAATAATCCCGATTGCTCTTAAAGTGACTGTGTTTGAATAAACATCTGACTGCTAGAAAAGAAAGCTGTGTGTCAGGGTTGTCTTTCTGAAAAACCCCGAGAAACATTTTAAAGGAATATGGAATGCCATGCTTATCTAGCTGATGGAGTCCTGTGGGTCATTTCAGTCCACACTAAAGCATCTATATATCAAAGAAACTAGACCAGGAATGGAATACATTTCTAGTTTCTATTCTCTCTCCAAATTTGTCATCCATTAACCAGGCAACTTTGAACACCGTGTTCACTCTCTTAATTCATTTTTTCCCATCATGTCTAGTGTCCTGCTTTCATATTCAAGAAAACTGTTACTGTTAGGTTACGTACTTCCTTTAACTACTCTGGAATGCTGTTAAGTAAACACACCACAAAGTTATTTATCTAATATCTCTTCATTTTTCCAAACAAAAGTAACAAAATGGACAAGCTTCATGTCATTCATTCGTTAAAAGTGCCTTGCAAATCACTATGAATCAAAAGCAGTAACAATAGAAACAAGATGCACACACATGGCCTTGCTATGTCTGAGCTCCAAGTATGAGAAGGGAGTAAAGCCTTCTCCCGTTCCTAGTACAATTTATAGTACTTACAACGAGAGTCCAAGGGGGCGGGGGCAACTGTTAAGCAAACTAAGAGCTTAGACTATACCTTGGCTTCCTCCACCAACCCATCAAATATGTCACTTTGCAAGTCAATGGGCAAATCTTAATCTCTTTCCTCAGCAGGGCAGGAACCACAGCAGTAGCTAGCTCATATGATTGCCACACCTTTAGATGCTTTAATTCATATAAAGTATTGAGCACCACGCAGGCAGGCAATGATCAGTACATAAATATTAAGGAGCAGTGATCACTATAATCAAACTGATGAGTATGAAATGCTTAAAGATTTATAGAGAGATATATAATGTGTTTTTAATGATGATATGAAGGAGTTTATCTATGGTACTGTTGCAAAAAAACAAATGTAATGAAAATTTTATGGACTTTTGTTGTGTGCAGGTCCTGGCACCAAACTCTTTTATTAAAATCTTGACTCCAGAACTTCAAAATGTTACTTTATTTGATGACAGTGGATTTGGATAGGTGATTGGTGATAAGCAAGGCTTTTGGGATAGACCATAACCCAGTCCAAATTGTGTCACTTACAAAAAAAAATAGTTGGATACCTAGAGACCTAGAGATACTTCAGGTATGCTAGTACACAGCAAGGAGACCAAAGGAGGGTTCACTGGGAAAGTGGCCATCCTCAAGCCAAAGACAGAGGCCTTGTGAAAAATCAAACCCGACATTTCACTGATCTTGGAATTCCAATTGCAGGAACTGGAAGGAAGAAATGTCTGTTGGTGAAGCTATCTCTTAAATATTTTGCTGGGAAAACCTTTGCAAACTTACTCAGAATATGTATAATATCTAATGTAATCATTAGATAGTAGAACAATGTTTTAAAATCTTGCACATTTTATCTAATTATTCATAGTAGTTATTTATTGTCTTTATGATTAAACACCTGAGAAAACAACCTAATGGAGGCAGGACTTATTTTGACTTATTTTTCAGTGAGATTCACTTTACCACAAGGGTTCCAAAGGTGAGTCCGTTGGTCACATTATACACACAATCAGGAACCAGAGATGAAAGCTACTCATCTGACTTTGCCCTTTTACTTAGTGTAGAACCCTGCCCATGAGATAGTGCCAGCTCTATCTAAACTGGGTTTTCCCACATCAAGTCTGTCCACTTAGAAACTCCCTCACAGACATATTCAGAGGTTTGTCTCCTAGATGACTACAGGTCCTGTCAATTTGACAATTAATATTAATTATCACAGAACATTAGCTTCTGTGAACATATCACTTTTAAAATTAAGTTTTTAAGATAAAGGTCATAAATATACAGGTGAAGATTATTCAAATAGCTAGAGAGCAGCATAAACAGTTGGTTCCCTATTTTAAATTCTACTTGAAATGGATGACAAAGATTATTATTCATATGTTTCTGGGCATAATATGTATACCATGGATAGGTTTGATTCGATATAGCGATGACCGGCCAATAGTAATCTACCGTCAAGTAGAAGCAATAACTAACACACATCTTCATTTACACTTTGACTACCAAAGCACTTGGCCATCTTCCTCATCCACATTGAGGTTTCTAAACAGATGATGTGATTTAACATCTAACTCAGAGGCTCCTGTGCTCAGAAAATATTCGTGTATTAATTTGATATGCTTGATTAATTATGACTTGAAATATATATTACATACGCCAGATACACATGATTTCACCAAATAAAACAAATTCTAAATTTAAGTCAAGTCTTCATATGGTCAACTAGGAAGTGAAATAATACTTATGATAGTTCCAGGCATTGTGCTAAGTCTTTCTTTACATCACTTATTTAGTTCATTTGACACAGATTCACTACCACACTCGACGCCACATACAAATTTGCATTTAATATCCACAGCTGTGTGACAGAGAATATAAAAATGAGGATTAATTTTATCTGACAAATAAAGTATTTGAGTACAAAGGTTAATCCAGATTAAGCTATAGTTTTCCTTAATTTCCTGAAAACCTCTGTAGTCCCTTAGATAATAACTGGAGGGGAAAACGTGATGGAGACAGCATAAATCACAGTGCCTGCAAGAGTTTTCATACTGCAGGAGCAAGTCATTCACTCTGTAAGTGGGATTCTAACACTATATTGTTATCAATTTGTATTCTAAATGTTGACTATTTGGTTCTTACTTTCACCTTCCCTATGTTCTCTTAGGATGCTGTGGCTTGTTTTGATGATGTGGCTTACCAAAACTAGTTCACAGGGACTCAACTGGACTCAGCAGGGCTCCCAGACTCCCAGCCATTTTCACCTTGGCTGCCAGTCCACCGACTGAATGCAATTCATAATGGGTTCCTAGAGTAGTATATGATGGCAACACCACTTATTTTAAAATGTTGTATTTACAGGTTTGAAACTCATACATTATAATAACTTTATTAATTTAGAAAAATTTTTGGAAGATATTGAAAATGTTTTATTTTTAATTTTAAATAATTTCAAGTTTTATTGAAAATACTTTTTCCGCACAACATATTTTGATCCTTGTTCCCCTTTCCCAACTCTTCTAAGATCTTCTCAACATCCCTACTCATCCAAATCCACATTTCTTCTTATTCTCTCTTATTATAAAGCATACAGGCAACAAAAATAAAACAAATAAACCAGAATAAGACAAAACAATTAACAAAGAGAATAAAAAAATCCAAAGAAAAAGTATGAAAACACAAAATTGGAAGCTGTAATACACAAGCAAAAGACCAATAAGATAAAAACTACCAACAACACAGCAATATGAGACAAAAAACCCAAAAAATTACCCTTGTGCTTGTTTTGTCTTGGCTACCTACTGCTCAGCATGAGGTTACCCTTCAGTGTGGTTAATATACCCAGGGAGGCTCTATTGGAGAAAACTAATTTTTTTTCTTTGCAAGTAGATGTCAATTGGAGATAGCTGCTTGCTTAGCAATTGGAGGCCATGTCCTTTTCCTTGTCTCAGTACTGGAACCCCATGATGTTTGAACCTGTGCAGGCTTTGTGCATGCTGCCACAGTCTCTTTGAGTCCATATGTGTGTGTCAGTCCTGCTGTGTCTGGAAGACACTGTTTGGTATCTATCCTCTCTGGTATTAAATCTTCCCACTTCCTCTTCCACAAAAGGTTCCTGAGTCCCAAGTGGAAGGATTTGGTAGAGACACCCCTTTTAGGACTGTGTGTTCCAAGTTATTGCTTTCTGCTCATTGTCCAATTATGGGTCTCTTTATTTCTTCTCATCTGCTGCAGCAGGAAGCTTTTTTGATGATGATTGAGTAAAACAGTCTTCTATGAATATGGCCAAATGTCAGTAGAAGTCATTTTATTGTTATAATTCCGTAGAATATTGGCAATATTTGATTTTCCCCTAGATCTATGACCTAAGTAGTCTGAGGATCTTGGCAACCTGGGAAACATCATACACAGGCTCCGTCTCATAAAATGACCCTTAAATATCTGAGATAGTGGTTGGTGACTCCCAAAACTTCTGTGCCACTTTTGCACCAGTGTACCATACAGGCTGGTCACTATCATAGATCAAAGGCTTTATAGCTGGGTTGGTGCTTACCCTTCACCTCTGGTAGTATGTGGAGTGACATCATGGTACTGAACGGGATGAAGGCTCGAGGTAAGCACAAGCTCAACTTCTTTCATGCAGAACAACAAATCTTTAATAGTTTTTATTTGTAAGAATACTGTTATTGAAAATATATTCAAATTCATTCAGCATGATTTTATGATTCATAATTTGGGTAATCAATGTGACTTAAATGAATAATATATAAATTAAACTGTCAAGATGAGAGATTTTTCTTAAACCCAATATACGTATAATAATGTTATAGAGTATGTGCCATTTTCGAGTCATCTTTCAGCCATGAGACTATGTAAATAGACAGAAAAATGTAACTTTCGGAAAATAACATTTAATTAATTCTTCGACAGTTCCACACACTGTATTTTGATTGTGTTCACCATATTTCCACAACTCCACTGAGATCTACATTGCTTTCCTACCTACATAACTTTGCAATGGCTTTCTCTTTTTTAAGAAACCTGTAAGTCCAGGTTGTGTAGGCTAAATACTCTTGAGCATAAGGCCTACCCTGAAGCATGGTGTTCCTACCAAAAATGTCTGCTGATTTGGGTCTCAGAGTTCACTGAATAGAGAAAAGTTACAGGTCTTGGTTTCCCTGTGGCAAGCCCTCCTGTAGTTCACCAATAGAGGGAAAGATGCTGGCAGTGAGGAGGCTCATGCTTGCAAAGAAGCCGTTTGGTTTTGTCAGGTCTTCATAGCAAACTGTCATGAACATTCACAGAACTTTTTAGCTCAGTGTTTAATTTTACATCTGGCAAAGTCGTGTCCAGGTCATTTGATATACCTGTTCCCAAGAAACTGAGCCTCTGAATATTTCACCTGACATGGAACAACTTTCCTGGGAGTTGTTGCCTCTCAACCTTAGACAAGTTGGAAATTTAAATGGATAATTCACCCTCTACTAAGGTTATATTTAGGGAGAAATACTGCATGAAAAGAACTAAACATTTTCATTGTTTATTTGAAGTCAAATTTAAGCAGACATTTTGTTCCCTTCTGAAACCCTGCCCTCAAAAACTTGAAGACAGTGATTTGAAAGTAAAGACACAAAAAGTGGTCCTGTAGCTTCACTGGTTCTGATAACTTGCTTCATATTTTTAGGAGAATCTCCTTTTCCTCTGCATTTGCAACTGGTGATCTTTGCCACCTCTGTTCTCCTTATTCAAGTACACTAAATATCTACTAAAGAATTCACTTTTCTCCCACTGCTTGCATCTACTGAGCCCCTGCTCTCATATCCACACTGATCTTTGCGACAGTAGTGCCCACCGGACTACTCTGATAGCAAGGAAGAGTCCATGACTTTATTTGTGCCAATCCAAACACTCAAACAACAACAGAACCACACACATAGGACCTAGCAAGAAAACATATTGTAGCATGAACTCTAGTTGGTCTTAACTAATTAAAACCCAGAGTCGAATATAGCGGTTAAAGCTGAAGATTGGAGAAGCAGAGCAGTGAGTCACTAGAGAGACCTTTTACGTCTACCAATGCTCAGACAGAAGGGGCGATCCTCAGACTGCACTGTGTCTCCACCAAACCTCAGAATCCAATAAACTCTTGTCCCCTCTTCCTTATATACATCTCTCTGCCCAGTAATACCACCCCTGTCTCTGCCTCCCTAGTCCTGGGATTGAAGAATCTCAAAAGATGGGGTCACTTTTGTTTGAATTCTGTTTCTCTTTTTAGACAGAGTCAATCTAATGTAGACCAGGATGACCTTGAGTCCTTGTTGTAGGAGGTCAGTTGTTTGTTCCTGGCTTCTCAGACCTGAAATAGTCACACAGAAACCATATTATTTGCAATACTGTTTGGCCAATAGCTTAAGTGTATTTCTGGCTAACTGTAATATTCTAAACTAACCCATTTCCATTAACCTGTGTGGTGGGGCTACATGGCTTCTCCTGACTCTGATTTCTTCCTCCCAGCATTCAGTTTAGTTTTTCCCACCTAGCTCTGTTCTGTCCTTCTCTGCTATAGGCTAAAAGCAGTTTCTTTGTTAACCCATGGTATTCTCAGCATACAGAGGGGACTCCCACATCAAGTCCTGGGATTAAAGGTGGTTCCCCTACTCCCTTACATCTATTCACTTAGCTCTGCACTCCGATCTTCAGGCAAGCTTTAGTTATTAAAACCCAAACAAATATCACTACAATTTATTTGCAATAGCTCTTGGAAAGTTTGATGTAAAAGGGGGTGCATTTCATGTGCTGAACATTGGCAGCAATAAATGCACTGGGGAACATGAGAGGCAATTGCAGAGGCCTTTTGATTTTTACTTTCACTATTCTGTGCTACTATAATTTTATTCAAGCCTTATGATTCAACAGCATTTGATCAAATAATTAATAGGATAATAGTATTATCATGTACACTTCAGGCAGAATTTTGGTAGGCCAGAAAAGGGGACCCAGCATACTAAATACCCTTAAGTTTCAGACAGATTTCCCAGACCCTGGATATAACTTGAGGATTTTTTCACTTTCTGTATGGACCTAGCATAAGAATATGCATATGATAATGCAGAAGCATCAACATTTAAAGAATTATGTTGAAGTATGGCATGTAGTATCACTATCAGACAGTCCTATGGAAAATAGTGCCTGTTCATATGAAATTACTTCAGGAACTGTTATGATAGTTCAGCAGTTAAGAGCAATTACTCTCTTGTAGGGACAGTGGTTCAGTTCCCCGTACTTACATGATGGCATACAACAATCTGTAAGTCCAGTTCCAAAGCATCCAAAACCCTCTTCTGACCTCTGTAGGTTCCTACACATGTGAAATGCACATTTATATACTCAGTTGATAGCGAGTGGGGAAAACAAGACAGGAGTTGTGGGAAAGTGTGGGTGGGGGAGGGTGGGGGTGACAGCATCTAACTTTCTTCCTTCTTTCTTTCTCTCCCTCCCCCTCACTCTCTTTCCTTCTTTTCCAAAGTAGTGGATACTGAACATAAGGAAGGGATTGCAGTTTGTTCTACCAGGCTTAGCTTTTTTTTTTTTCTTACATCAAAGTAGAATTACCCTAAATGGAAGAGTGCACACTCTATGTACAGGATTCAGTCACACTGTGGCAGAGCAGAGTTCTTAGGCTTTGCTCTCAAGCCAGTGAGTGCAGCTGGGTTCCTTCCGGACCACATCTTAGAGCTGTGTGTACAAGTTCCAGATCCTACTCTGCTTGTCTGGAAAAATGTCTGCTCATGAGACCCCTACTTACCTTATTCCTTATGTTGATTAAATGGGTTATTTGATTTAAATGTGGGAATATCTCCTGACACAGAAGGAGTTTATCAACTAGTTTTTAGAGCATGGTTTAGACTGGAAACATACGAGAACCGGGGGGGGACACATGTCTTTACAGAGGTAATATATATCTGTCAACAGGAAGCTTACAGCTTACAATGAACTTCAAAGCAAGTGATCATTTAAAATGAGGAGCCACAGATGAGAAAGAACGTGCAACTTTCGTCTTTCCGGTCAGTTCAGTATATGTGATATTTTCTAGTTCCATCCATTTACCTAGATATTTGTTTTTTCTTTACAGCTGAGTATTCATGTTGTTTATTTAATACATTTTCATTTGTTAGTTAGAGTTGATTTATGCTATTTTCATTTCATTTCCCAAGTATGGCTGAGCAAGTATCCATGGATTGAGATGTCCAGTTAGTTAGGCATATGCCAAAGAGTGCTTTTGAGTTCATAGGTTAGACTTTATTTTTGGGTCATATGGTAGACTTATTGGCATCTTCTACACTGACTTCTATAGTGGCTACACCAGTTTGCAATACCACCAACTGTGAATGAAGGNGCATGCATTTCTGGTTATTTGTTGTTCCTCAAGACTCTGACTGGAGTAAGATGAACTGTCAAAGTTGTTTTGAATTGCATTTCCTTAATTAGTAAGGATGATGAACACTTTTGAAGTATTTCTTAGCCATTTTTATTTCATCTTTTAAAATGTTCTTTTTGGTTCCATAGCCTAGTTTTTGATAGGTCTTTTTTTAAAAAAATATTATGTTTGTGTGGGTTTTTATGTATTCTGGATATTAATGCCCTGTCAGATGCACACCTGGCAAAGGTTCTCTATGCACTCTCACATCACTCAACTGTTCGTGACTTTAGCTCTGCTTAGAGGTTGTCTGATTTAATTTTTGACATCTCATATGTAGGATAATCTATACATAGAGATAATCTGACTCCATTTCCTATGTATATTTCTTCAATTTACTTCTCTTTCCTTATTTTTCCAGCTAGTGCTTCATGTACATAATTGAGAAGGACAATTAGTGGAGAGCCCATGTCATTCTCGATTTCAATGGGATTGCTTCCAATTTTTCTCCATTTAGGACAAAGTTGCTTGGGGATTTCTCATATAACTTTTATTATTCTGAGCCACGTCCCCTCCAACCATATCAATTATTGAAGTTTTATCATGAATAAATGGTAGATTTTCTGCATCTGTTGAGGTAATTATGTTACTTTTGCCTAGAAGTCCATTACATGATTTATTATATTTGGTTCATTTGTGTATGTTTAACTTTCCTGAATCTCTGAGCTATAGCCAACTTAGTCATAGCAAACAAACTTTTTAATGTATGTCTGTATTCAGTTTTCAAGTATTTTACTGAGGATTTTAAACTCTGTCTAGTTTTTATTTTTGTTGTATTTTTACATGGTTTCAGTGTTGGAATTTTAATACTTTCAAAAAGGATTTTGGGAGTACTTGTGCTGTTTCTTTTTTCTTCCTTCCTTTCTGCTTTTTTGTTTGTTTTTTGCTTGATTGACTGATTTTTATAATTTCAAAACAATTAGCTGTAGAGATTCTTTGAAGTCTGGTAGAACTGTGCTTTACAGCCATCTGTCCTAACCTTTGTTTTTAGTTAGAAACCTTTTTATTACTGTTTCAATTTTCTCATCTATTATAGATGTGTTTAGATCATTGATCTTTCCTTGGTTTAATTTTAGTGGTTTGAATGAATCTAGAAATTTGTTCATTTACTGGTTGTTCTGAGTTTCTTTAGTGTCTTTTGTGAGGGTCTCTGTTTATTTCTAGTTCTGTTTGTATTTTTTATAGCTATGATTAGTTTTTCTTAAATATATGTCTGTGAATAACTTGTGCACATAGTACCTTGGAGGCCAGAAGAGGCCATTAGATCCCTTAGAACTGGACTCACTGCGGGTTCTGAGCCACTATGTGAGTTCTAGGAATCAATCCTGGGTCTACTGAAAGAGCAACCAGTGTTCTGCTGAGCCATTGACCCCTTCTTCCTTTTTACCATTTTTATAGTGTGGCAGAATATTTTGAATCTACACTATTTGAAATTTTAAACCTCATGAAGCATTATGATTCTCTACAGTTGTCATTTGAGCAACCAGTTACTATTTCTCTAGCTTAAACTTCATCCCCCGTGGCCTATACCAACCCACCTTCCATGCATTTTCAGCCCTTGTCTCTTAGGCACAGTCCTCTTTTTCAGGGAAGCCTGTTTCACTTATTATCAGGACCACTAGAAATATCTATAATTATCTGTTGTTGACGCTGCACTGATTAGGAAAATAAAGTTTGCAAAGGCCCTTCCACATTAGAACTTAGGTAGGTATTTAGTTGAATGACTGGATAGTGTGACTTAGCAATGACAGAATATCAAAGAGACCATGGCACCATGTATGCACCAGACAATGGAATGAGGACTTTACCTATTTTCTCATTTAAACCTCATTAGCAATTCTGAAGTAAGAAAGGCATGGGATAACAAGATAAACTGAACCCGCCCTTTGTTCTAGCTCAAGAGACAAGGCATGCCTCAGGCATGATGTCACTGATTCTCGCCTTGAAGTGATTTGAAGTCTGCAATGTTCAGTGTTGCTTATATCAAATGAAAATGGCTTTACTTAGCACATTTTTTCAGATTCCAATATACATGCATTTATTTTTTTGGTTAAAGTGCTATTTTTCCTTAAGACTGTGATAATCCTGGGAAAGAAAGTTATAATTACCTCTCAGAAAAACCAACCAAAAAATATACTAAATTCATATTGTCCCAGTCACCTTCCTTGTCAACTTGACACAGCCTAGTGTCACAGGATTCTTGAGTACACAGTGGTCATCTAGGGGTACCACTGATTTCCCTCCACAAGATGGGCAAAGAATTTCATGGCCTGGAAAAAAAGAACATCCCAGATGATTGAATCTGGGGACAGAGAAACATAAGTCCAGAGAGAATAAAGAAGAAAAACGACAAACTTCATTAGCACAAACAGTTCCCATCAAGGGGATGGGAGGAGTTCCAAATGTGGAAGTCCACACAGGAGCTCTTGTGAGGCTTTCTATAGATTCCCGAGTATCCCCCGCCAGATTCTTTCTTCTTCTCCTTAATTGGTCCCACCAGTCAGCCATTAGCAATTTGGAACTTTTGATGAATGACGTGTAAAAGTAGAACTGTCCTCAGGAGGTGAAAGGGAACACAACCCCAGAAACAAGGAGAAGCTTTTCTTAATGTGGCTATTTCCTGGCTCAAGTTGCATTGACCTTCCTTTACTAGCGTCATGTGAGAAAGAAGTCTAGATTGAGAAATTGTCCCAGTCAGATTCGGCTATGGGTATGGTTGGGGAATTTTTTAAACTGCTAGTTGATATAAGAAGACCTACTCAGAACATGGGCAGCCTCACTGTAAATGGACTTTAGTGTATTCTAGGTGTGGGACAATGAAGACTTTCTATCTTAAGAGATGTAGCTGCAGACTTTAAAATCCTCCTTCCTATATTCAAGAAGGAATGTTGTTCTTTTGACTCAGAAAATGTTTTATTTCAATACTTCGGAAGCAAATTGGAATGGATAGTAGAGTAAGAATATTTTGGAAAGAAAACAAAAATTCAAAAGATCACCAGAATGCAAGTCCATAAAAGCTTGAAAACTATTGAGGCATAATTATTTTTTATACTTTACCCCCCAAAAAAGTAATCACTGAGAAGATTCTTCTGAAGACCCCTCTGCATCAGAAGAAAATGTTGAAGACAGTAGACTTATTATTATTATTATTATTATTATTATTATTATTGACTTATTATGTTTTCCCCAGCTGCCAGGTGTGTGGAAATGTACTGTACTATAAGTTCGGCTAATTTTCAAGAGCCCAAAAGGAAAATATGTGAGCAGGGAGCTGTGAATGCTGTTGATGTGTTTATCAACTAGAGGGATCTACCTATGCAGAATGCCAAGAGCACTTCTACTCAAAATCCTGGCATTACCTCGCTATTCTGACCCTGAAGCACACACTCAATGAAGTGTGATATTTTCAGGAAGTCATCCCCACTTCAAACTGTCACTGGAAAGACTTGTACCCCCCAAAACTGAGCCCTCCCAGGACATTCTCCAGATTATTACTGCTTTAGGAGGTGGAAGGATGAAATAAACTTCCACAAAAACCTACAGTATTAAGATTAGTAATGTTGCTATCTGCCTATTGCCTATTTCTTTTATAATTGCATGGAAATTGTGTCTCAAATTATTAAGCATTTTCAATATATAAAAATTATGGAAGAGATGATGATGATGACACTATTGTGGAGATTTAGCAGATATTAGCATGATGTGCCTTATTTGCCTTAGCTCATTTCAAATCTGTAAAACACTAATGCATCAAAGACTTACTCCCAACACTTGCTCTTCAGATTTTCTAAAGAAATGGCAATTTAAAATAGTATGGATGTCTGTGCTCAGTCTCTGTCAGTCCATCCCTCCATCCATCCATATCCATTCATCCATCCATCCATCCATCCATTCATCCATCCATCCACCTAACCATTCATCAACAGTTTTTTCTGAACACATGAATATAAGTGCTTTGTGTCACATACATTTTACCTTTTTTAAATATGTACCTTTTTGTAGTTAACTTTGACGATTCAGCTTTATACTTTTTGTACTTATATTTAATGACATTTTTTGCCCTAGTTTGATCTTTTTTATTGAAATAACTGTCAATACAGAACCTTTTGTGAACTAAAGCTTAAATATATATTGCAAGGTCACCTGGTGATAGAAAGGTTGAGTAATCTAGCATGTATACCTTCTACATATAGATACCCAAAGTGGTGTTATGGAATGGTTTCTTCTATTGCAGGTGAAGGGTAGATAGAGTTGTCGTGGTAGTATTTCTGCATGTGATGCCAAGTTGATGCAAATATTTCATACCATATTTAGTATGTTTGTTCAATTTATAACATGTTTTTTCTTCTATTATGCCTTGGCAATTTTATACACATGGAGAAAGCATTCTCATAATTTCTGCCTCTCTCTTAACCTCTCCTAACTCCATTCTTTTCATGTTGGAATTCTTCTTCCAAGCATGCCCCTCTCCTGCTTCCATGTCTCATCTTTGGGTGACCCACTCATTTGAATTTGGTAAGTATTTACAGGGGCATGTACAACTTAACAATATGCACACCATTGAAGATGATCCTTCTCTACCCTCAGGCAGCTACTAACATAAAATAATCTTTTAGGGAGGGGTGGGGCCTTACAGACCATCCTCCATTTGTAATGAACTGTCCATGGGTTCAAGTTTTTGGAAGAATGCTACAAGTAACCACAGCTGCTATAAATTCATGAGTTCAACAACCATGTAAGGGCCACAGACAATACTTGACAATACTGCCCCCATCCTCTTGCTCTTATTCCCTAAGTGGCAATGAGGATGGCTGTCTCCTGTTGTTTATTTGATAATTTTTATGTTCTACAAGAAATGCCATTTTTTTCTATTGGATTTTCTTCCTTTTTATTGTAGAATCCCTGTTCTATGTCAGGGCAATGATCTCCTGTGATTTGTCTATATGCACTGAAATACTTACTCATATTTGCTCTTCCCTGCACATTCTTTGACAAAGAGAAACTTTTAGTTTACTGTCATCAAGTTCATCTAACTTCCTGTCTTCCTGTTAGGAGTTGGGTCATTTACATTTTCTTCAGGAAAATATTGCTCTCCTAATATGTAAGAACAGAAACAAGAGTGGGTTTTGTTGAAGATTCTCTTGCTGGCTTTTTAATTTTTTTGACATTGGTTTCTTTGAGACAGAATATTTTTTCTCTGTTATCTAGGTCTTAAACTTGCAGTATTGCCTCTGCCTCCCAGTACTGGCATGCTGATATCACAGACATGGACACTATGCTAGGCTGACTTTATGGGGTTTTAAAGTGCACTTTATAGCAAGTTTTATAATGCTGCTCTTTATTGTTAGATTTTAGCTTTATCTGGACTTTGTTTTCCTGGATGCTGGAAAATTAATAGAGATGGTAGAATTTCGGAAGGGTTGAATTATGGAAGAATTGCCATCTTGGTGATGACATGGAGTCTTCACCTCTTTAAGAATCATATATTGACTCGTGTTTAGGCTTGCCATTTCTCTGAGACCAAAGTTATACGTTTTTGTTATTGATCTGATTCTATATACTTCTAATTTGTTCTAATTAGAATCATACTTGTTTTTGCAGTAACTTTGATTAAATTAAACCTACAGAAACAATGTTTTGTCATACCATGCACCCACCTCTTCAGCAGTAATAATATTCATATCTAGAGCATCATGCAGCCAACCAGGAAAATGACATTAGTTCAGTCTATTAATAGGCCAGGCCTGAAAGATAATGCAGTAGTAAAGGCACTTCCTGTTAAGCCTGGTAATCTGAGTTCAAGTCCCAGAACTGTCATGGTGAAAGGAGAGAATAAACTCCTGCAAGTTGTATCGACTTCCACATAGAAGCTGAAACACTCACCACTAATAAACAAACCTATGCTTTAAAAGCTACAGTCAGATTTGAGCAGTTTCTTATGTACTCATTTCAAATGTACATTTCAAATTATCTCTGTGCAACTTTAGCACACACTGAGCCAGGGAAGTACCACCTCAGTGAAGCTGCGGAGCCATCTTGCTGTCACCGAGACCCTGTGCAACCCACAGCACTGCCCTCCTTACTAGCTACTTACTCTACTGTCCCACTAACCACCGTCACATGAACATATTTTGTGACTGTTATAGGCATATGATTATCTTCATATTCTTACACTCACCCTAATTTAACTACCTCATGATGCATGTACATTATTGTGTGCACTAATACATAATTTTTTTATTCCAAAGCAAGGATGTAGTGCATTTTATTTAACCATTTACCTGCTGCAGAGCAAATACGTTGTTTCTGTTTTGAAGCTATTGATAGTAAAGCCACTTTTAGTAATCATAGACAGGGTTTTTGTGAGCAAATACTTCACCAATGAGAGTGGAAATCACACAGCGGTGCAATTGTTGTGTTCCATAGTATTACAGATATGGCTTTGTGAGAATTTTCATGCCCAATTTGGAGCTATTACCCATTTTACACTGCACTCAGCAAGGCATGAAAATCCCTCTGCTTCTATTTCCAACTCCAGTGCTTGCTACTTTCAATACATTCATCCGTTTCAACCATGTTGACATTTACTGTGGCCCTGGTTTAGATTTCTGTAATGTGAGGATACCAAGAAACAGAAAAGAGACAAAAAAGGAAAAGGAAATGAAGATTCATCATGTGTCAAGTAAGGTTAAATAATCATATAGTGTGAACAATATATTGTGTGTGCTAGTTATACTTCATACTAGTGTGAGCAAAGGTGATCATGCTCATGTGCACATGTGTGTAGAATCCTTAAGTTGGCAGTAGTGTCTGCAACTATTTTTCTACCTTATTTTTTGAGAAGTTTGCATATTTACACTTGTTCCTTCCATCTCTTCCTCCTACATCTTCTGGGCTCACAACTCCTCAAATTCATGGCTTCTTATTCTTTAGTTATTAGTTACACAAAAGCATATAGTTATAAATACAACTTGATGAGTTCACTTAGTGTTACTCAGCTGAATATGTTTCTAGCTGATTGTTTGGAATTATATAACCTGTCAGTAGGCTTGTCTCTGGAGATTATTGATTAACTACCTCTCAACAACCATTAGTGGCTTGTAGTTCTTCATCTAGTAATGCAGGTTTGTGAGATTTCTTTCATCCATGTTGATATGTCAAGTGATGTCATTTTTAAGTCTTACTTAGGCAACAATATTGTTGAAATTTCATGGGTGCAGTTTGCTGTAATTTATGGGAGACACTGTCTTGAAGCACATTTCCTGGTCTTCTAGCTCTTATAATCTTTCAGTAATCTTATAATCTTCTGTAATGCTCCTTGTGCTTTAAATGTAGGGGTTGTGTTATAGATATATCAATTGGGGATGGGCAACCCAAGATCAGTCATTCTTTGCATTTCTACCAGTGTGGCTTTCAGTAATGATCTCTGATTGCTTCAAACATAAGATATTTTAATGAGGGGTGAGAACTAATGATGCAATTAGAAATTATACTGGTTTAGGAAAATGGCCATCCTAGATACTATTAGGATCGTTGTATCACCAAGCAGAGATGGTGTGGTGAGATTATAGTTCCAGCCATAAAAACCTTCCCATTTAATGAGCTTTAAGTAAAATTAGATAGCTGATGGTTATTCCCATAAAATAGGTAGCATTATTGTATGTTTAGGGATACCATGTTATTCTAGTCAGTGTTGTTTGTAGGTGATACAGCTGGGTGGAACTCTTGTACTTTCTTCTTTTGAAAGCTTGCAAAGCTCCCTCTGGAACTATGGAAGCTAGTTGTCACATGTGGACTATGGGAGCTAGTTCTCACATGTGGACCAGGGGAGCTAGTTCTCACATGTGGACTATGGAAGCTAGTTGTCACATGTGGACTATGGGAGCTAGTTCTCACATGTGG
>LOEQ01002134.1:0-21991 GCA_001685075.1 Bramus lutescens | reverse complement strand
CTTGGACTTCCCACAGGGCAGTGAACCCTGACTGCTCTTTGGACTGGAGAGGGAAGGGAGGGGGTGTGGGTGGAGGGGGAGGTAAATGGGAAGAGGGAAGGAGGTAGAAAATTTTAATAAAAAATTCAAAGAAAAGAAATACACTAATTGGACATAGAGGTTTATCATTTTAAATTGCTATATATGACATTAAAAGAAAGCTCAAAGGGGTTGTATTCTTATATGTTAGTGTGTCAAGGATGCTCACAATAAACTTTTGGTTAAATTCTTTAGGGAATACCTACAGAATGAAAACTCTAAACACATGCACTGACTTAGAGGAGTGCCACAAAGAACTTACTTTACTGTGACAAATGCCATGGAGAAACATCACCTTGTCCTCAGGTAATATAGCTTTAGACACTAAAAGCCTAGAAAAATGAAAAGTATAAAGAAGTCACACATTTGTAAAACAAATGAGAAATAGTAACTGAAACATGAAATTACATTTGAAGCCATTATCAAAAATCAAGTCACTATTGTGGACCCAGCAGCAGTTTGCAACAATTATGTTCAAAATATATTTGCAGAGGCATTCAGTTTCAGAAACACCATTGGGCTATATAAAGATGATATTTACTATTGCTTTACTCTTTGAAAAATAACCTTCCTAGTACCTGAACTGCTTCCGAAATTGCCTATCTAAGCAATAAGTTATTTTTTTAGCACCAAGTTAATTTTTTTCAAAAGATCCATTTTGAATTACTCTACTGCTTGAAACTGTACTTGATCTTTCACAGAACCTCTGGTCTCAAAATAGGCTTAATTTACTTGATTATTGCAGTATTTTTTTCTCTTGTTGTTTTAGTCCAGGCTAGCCTTGTACTGATTATCTTTCTACTTCTATCTTCCAAGTGCCATGATTGCAGGTATACATACCAGGCTCCCTATGTTTGTGGGCTTACTTTTCTAGGGTTTTCAAAATAATAGGAATTCATCTTTCTATACTGCTAAATAGTATTCCACCTATTCCCACTGCTGCTTGATAATCAAATTCGGTGGAATTGCTTAGTCATATGGTATGATGTATGTTTACTTTTCCACAATAGCTGTATTAAGTTTCATTTCCACCCACAGTGCTCTAGGGTTTCTCCACATCTTTGCCAGCACATACCCTCTGTGTATTGGCAAACAACCATTCACACAGATATGAGGTGACTTTACATGAAAGTTTAATTTCTATTTTCCTGACACCTCTTGTTGAACAATTATCAGATACCTGCTGGCCACTTGTGTTCCTTTATCTTGGGAAGTAGATATTTAGGCCTCTTGTTTGTTTGGGTACTTTGGGTTAGGATTTTCTGCTGTGTTATGGGGGCTTTTATTGTGTTGGTTGAGATCCTCACATGTTTATATATAGCTGCCTCTAGTGTATTGTTTTCAAAAAATCTTCCCAACAACTGCTTTGTCTCTTCATGCCATTGGCTGTTGATTTTACTATGAAGTTTTTGGTTTGATGAAATCCCAGTGTCTAGTTCCATTTCTGAAGCCTATATTTTGGTGTCTTATCTAAAAATTCTGTACCTGGAAATATTAGGTACCACCCCCTTTTCTGTTTGTTTTAAAATTTTCCTAGTCACTAAAACATCACAGTTAAATTGGTAATGTTTAAGTCTTTAATACATTGTAAAATGTTTTTAAAATATGGTGTGACATGAAGCTCCAATCTTATTTTATGCTTTGACATATGGAATTCTAGCTCTTTCAGGACTATTCACTGTGAAGACACGTGTTTCTCTGTGGTATATTCTTGGCACATTGTTCAAAGCCCACTAAGTAACAGTGCGTAAGTTTTGGGCAAAAGCACCTATTCATTGTGCTTTGTGAGTTAGTATGTCTGTTGTGCCAGTAACAGAGTGGTATTATTAAAAAATCCCATCATGTTTCACATCACAATGGAGCAGGGGCATGTTCTGATGTCAGAAGTGACCAAGGTAGGACCACCTCCAGTAGAATAGTCAAAGCGTGTAGGAGCAACTACAGTTTGCTTTAAAAAATGACAAAAATTCTAAATTCTCTGTCACAGAGAAAAATAATAATTTACTACGGCTTCAGACAAAGCATAAAGACAAATAGAATAAATATTTCTATGAAACAATTCTATTTATGCTTGATAGAATGCATGCAATATTTTTATATTTACGTATACCTGTGTACATTAAGCTTCAGTTTCCTCTAGTCTATAACTAAATATTCTGTAATTGCAGATTTCTACAAAGCATAGAACCAAATAACTCATTCAAACTGACATTAATAGCAAAGACACTAACAAAGTACTGACAGATTAAATACTTTGGTATTTAGTTTTCTGTATGAATATATGTTATATACATTCATGTACTAACAAAGACATGTGTGTGTGTTAAAGAGGGAAATGGATAATATTTTATTGTTTTCTTTAAAATATTTCGTTTCTATTTTTAAATGTGTATGAATACATACACATGGGTACAGTTGCTCAAGGAAATCAGAGGGGCTGGAGACAATGAAGACACAGCATACAAGGAAATGGTGCCAGAAACTAAGCAGTTAGTTCTAAGACAGCATCGGTCAAAAAGACCAGAATGAAGACCCAAATTAGGTAACAAGGCTGTAGAAAGCAAAACAAGGCTGCAGCATAGGCATTAGGTCCAGAACAAGTATGACTTACCTGAATTGCTTTTAACCTCACTTCAGAGTAGATAAGTAGTAATGAAGCCACAGATCAGATTTTGGATGTGATATAAACATAAGCTGATCATACTAAAAGTTTCATGCACAACAAAACAGATAAGTAAAATCTGGCTATGAATGCACCCACATGAATCAATTCAAAATATGTGCAAATACCAGTCTAAAGGAAAGTTAATTCTAAGTCACTTCAGAACAAGATCTGCAGTATCTACTTCTGTTTTAATCTTTGTTTCTACTAATATGATTTTCATGTATTACAGAGAATGTTTATTTAATTAATGAGTGACTTCTCTCTCTCCCATTAAAATGTACTTTATAGTTCTATTTATCAGGATCAAACATATGTACTTAAACACTTTGATGTACTAAATACTAAAATTAATAACCATATTTAATCACAAAGTTATCACCATCCTTTTGACATCAAATATGATTTAGTAAAATGAAAACTAGTTCTACATCCACTGCCTTGTGCAAAGGGGGCAGTACTGGAGGGGGATGAGACTCTGCCTTCTTGGGGTGAAAAGTCATTTCATGAGTGTACACATACAAATAATTCAACAAGATGAGCACTTAAGGTCTGTGTATTTGACTCATTGTGGGTTACTCCTCCAACAACAACATGTTTTGAGACAAACAAAACACATGTTTAAGACAAATTTTGGAAAAAAATGTTTTTATTTAAAAATATACTGTAGAAATCATTTGACTCACCAAACATGCCTTGTGTAGGCAGATTTCTAATGTAGGAAGCAGGGAAGGCTTCTTCAGAGTTGAAGACTGAATTGCTTCCTGCCTCAATACCCAAATAATAAACCAACCGGAATGGTCAGCTGACTTGAACGCATTTTCTCCAAACTTCATCTATTTAACATGAGCTATACTAGTCCTTCCAAAACTTTTTGACATTTACCCAAATCCTGTCTTTCCTCATAGTCAAGGGGTGATTTCCAAGGGATTGGTGTGCTCTGGTTGGACAGGAAGCAAATGGCCTGGGTTGATTAGAAAACTGGCCCGGCATCTTTTATTAGCTTTATTCTGCAGTTTCTTCCATCTTTCCTCCCTGTCTTCCTTCTTTCCCTCTTTCTTTGTTTCCCAGGTCTATTTTCTCTATTTTTACTTTTACTTCATTTTCTAGCTTCTCAATGTATTTGAGATCCACAAAGGAATATATCAACAGAGTTTGGGGAAGAGTTCCCCGTTTGTATGACAGCACCTGACTATGCTGCCTCAGGCCCAAGCCATCCTTAGCATATTTCACTGTGCCATGTAGATTGGGAAATGATTTGTTCTGTGTACAAATGAGTCATGTAACACCAGCAGCAAAGAAAGTGATCAGATCTTAGTTCACGTGTAAGGCATTAAGGAGAAGAAATTTTAATAAATAAATCTGGATTATTTTTATGATGAATGCAATCTTCTTAAACTAATAACCAGAGAAGAGCTATGATTGTTACATGTCTAAAATTCCCAAATGGCAAAATATAATTAAAGTTCAAACTGTTGAGCAAATAAAACTGTTAAATACATAATACTATCAGGCAAAATAACTATGTGTTTATCACTCTGCCACTGTAATTACATTCACTGATACTCTTCATGCATATATTCATATCTTGCTAACATTATAGAAGCTAAAACATAAATTGCAGAGAACTGAGCATGGTTTCAATGAGAAAGAGTATGCTAAAAGTGCTAGTTATTAAAAAGTTAAAGTCTTAGAGTCAATGTAACTACTAATTGCTTGATTGAATCCTCTAAGTGTGTACTGACCTCAAATGAGTGATTATTGCATACCACCACATGGTAGAGTGTAGGAAATCTGTGACACTACCTCTGTAGGTCTCCTGAAAAATAGGAAAATGAAAGTGTTCATTTGAGCTGGAGAAAAGAAAATGCCAGAAAGTGAATGAACCTGGAATGCTACTCTTGTGCAAATAAAAGTCAAATATTTTATGTATTTTCAACCAATGTTTAAAGATCTTGAAGAACTGGCAACTGGAACAATGTGGGATCATGGAGGTCTGTTGGTTATTAAGAGTCACAAGAGGTCAGGAAATTAATTCCCTTGGTGTGAAACTATCCAAAACACAAGCCAGAGCAACTTGAGATGATCTCGGAAGTCTTGACAAAATTGGTGCCAAAGGTTTCATGGAAAATGGGAAAGACAACCATACAAGGTTACTTGTATTATTTGAATAACAAAAGAGGAAGAGGGGTGGGGCAGAAAAGGAAAAGGACACACCAGTCCTAGGGTGAAATCTAGTTCCTAGGAAGAAGCTGCGTCCCCAGAGACTGATGCAATACTGTAGAGAAGTTGGAATGCTGCAGGTCCTGAGACTGATTACCGATCTTAGGCCATTCTAGCCCTCTGGATCAGCTATTCCTTGTCCACTTCTGTGTTTCAGCTATCATAGGTAAAACATCTTTTGGAATCTATTAACTTAGGACACCACTAGCTTCTACCAGCTCAAAAGCTAAGAATTTTATCATGTAGCCTCTTGGGTCTATAAAAGTTCCCCTGATCTGACTGTAACCACCTCTCTGTGTACCCACCAGTAACTTTTAAACCTGCCTTGTTCTGTAAAACTATAAAACTTCATGAAACTTCTTCCACACTGAAACATTTGGGGTTAACCAAAATTTGGGGTAACCTTTATCCTCTGGAGCCATGGTCACTTAAAATGACCCCAGGATAAACTATCTCTCCTTCCCTTTAAGATGAGAGTTATAGTTTTTGGATCTACACTACAAAGACAGAGAGCATCTTTATTGCTAAATTAATAAAATGCTGCTAATAACATCAAATAACACAGAAGTAGAGACTGAAAAAATTAAATATTATTTACATACCTTCATGAATAACAAGGGAAATAATTAATATATGTCCTCTTGAAAATCTCCTACTAAAAATTAATTTTTTGACATTCATTCATTTCCATATAGTAGTTTTTACCATTAAAATTTTAAAATATATGGTGATCTTAAAAGCAGAATTAATAGAGGTAACATATGAGCTAAAGGGATGTGAACACCCAGAGATTTCATCTTCACCAGGTTTGTGTTTGTAACGATAATCATTTGAGGAGGTGCAGTTTATGCTAAATTTTATTTTGAAACTATGTAAGGTAGTTAAATTTTTCATCAAGTGAAGCCTTTCAAACTCTATCTTTCAAAATAAATGCTCCTGAATTCTGTTTCTATACTATTCTGCCTCTAAAATGTTATCAAACATTTTTAGCTTTATTGTTTCTCTGCTACAGAAGATATCGTACTGATCATTAAATAAGGAATATGAAGTTCAAGGGGATTTTCAAGAGTTGTCTAAGTAGAAACAAGGAGTTAATTATGGAGCCAACAGTTTGCATTAGTAAGGGTCAATTTTGATTGTCAACTTAGTGGCATTATGGTTCACCTAGAGTACAGAATTCTGGGTATACTGAAAGGGTACATTCAGAGAAGCTTAAATAAGGAGGGAACACCCACTGCAACTGTGGGTGATACCATCACTTAGGCTGAGATGATGTGGGGCTCCCCTCTGTATGGTGTGAATATGCTTTATTACCATTGGTTAATAAAGAAGATTCTTAGGCCTATAGCAGGGTAGAATAGAGCTAGATGAAAAAACCTAAACTGAATGCAGAGATATATAGAGAGAGTAGTTGCCATGTAACTGCCTAAGGATACAGATGATGTTGAAACCTCCCTGGTAGGCCACAGCCTGATGATGATACACAGATTAATAGAAACGGATTAAGATGTAAGAGATAGTTAGGAATATCCCTAAGCTGTTGGCCAAATAGTGTTGTAATTAACATAGTTTCTGTGTGATCATATGCTTTCTGAATGAGAATACAGTGTGATTAACTGCCTACCATTCCTGGACCATATCCTTCCAACCAAGGTGGACTGTGTCCTCAAAGTGTAAGCCAAAGTTATTGACCCTCCTCAAGTTGTTGTATCAGGTTTCCACAGTAGAGAGACAGTATCTAATAGTATTACAAGCCATAACAGAAGCTTTCCTTCAAATGACTTTCATGGTGCCACAGGAGACAAGTTACCAGGGAAGAGGTGGACAAAAAGGCAAGAGTGATGTTAGTCAGGATTCCCTACAGTGTTTTCAAACCAGAGCAGAACTGAGAGGGAATTCTGCTGACCTTGAGATTTATCTGGGGAACACACAAGGTGCACATACAGGCCTTGAACAAAAATTTGGGTCAGATCACAAAAAGCTATGCAAACTGAGGGCCGTTGCTGAAAAGATGTGGTGTTGTCAGCTTCAGAAGAGCTATGTCCACAGGTTGTAGAGGGAGAGACCTATGAAGAGAACTGTGCAGAGTCTGCAGGATTTTTAGTTTCTGGATGGAAAGAGGAAAGGCATTTTGTTCTTTGTGGAAAAGATCAAAACATCCAGTCTCCTGCACCATCACACCAAAGCCCTACAGCATGCGTTTCTTGGCAAAAGATGTCCAGGAAGGGAAATTCTCTTCCCTTTATGAGCACTCATTCTTTCTTTTGTTGTATGGCTTGGATATGACGGGGCCCCTAGAAGTTTCATGTGTTGAAGCTTTGCTTCCAGTGAAGGTATTATTGAAAGGTAATTGGAGAGTGAGTTTGGTTAATATGTATGTAGACTAACTCACTGATGAGTTCTTAAGTAAGTGGGTTGTAATGTGAGTTAGATCCCCAGGGACATGCACTACAAGTATATATTATGCCCATAACTTGTTCGATTTTTACTCTTCTTTCCTCCCTGCTCCTCTCTTCCTCCTTCCCCCATTCCCAGACACAACAAAATACAGACCTTTGTGCTACCACACCCTACCAACCTTAAAGTTCAAGCATCTCTCTGACCCTAAGCAATGAGGTGAAACAGCCGTGATCTGAGACTATGATATTATGAACCAAAGTAAATTTCTTTCTTTAAGCACATTTTATTGATGTATTTTTATCACAGTCTCAAGGGATTAATCCACAAAATCAGTTTCAGTTGGCAAACTCATTTCTCCACCATTTTGGAAAATAGACTCATGTATGATATGGGGATAAGTGACCGGGTGGGGGCGATATAGCCCATCTGCTGCAACAGTACATATGACCAGAATCCCACCATTAGAACAAGCCTTGTGTCATACCAAAACTTTTCATTGCTACCGACCATAAGAAGCTTTTTGCTGTGGTAGCATCTCTGAAGTAGCCTCACTTGGTGAATATGTGACATTGGCCACACTGTGGTATATTCCTGAGACTCAAAACTCTCATCTTAAAGACACTCCATGACACATTTCTGCTGTGCACTATTGGGACTATATCACTGTGAGTATGCTTGGAGGTAGTTACTGAAAAATCATGCAGAGATGGGAGTTGATGAACACGGCAAGTGAAACAGACACAAGCCTTGTATGTCTTCCTTAACAGAAACAGGAATAAAATAAATGAAACCAGAACTTTTTTGCTGTTGCTGTAGTTTAGACTGTAAACACTTTATTTTCTGACCACACAATTAGCATCAGTTCCAGCAGAGAACAGTGCCTTAGCAGGCTATAATATCCAATATTAACATCACATTATGTACTTGACAAACAGGAATTATCACCCTTTAGAATTATATATGAGAAATATATGAATGACTTTATCTTTTAATATTTTATTTGCTAATTGAAATTAATTAAATTAAGCTCATATCCTTTTGTTTCTCTACATAGTCAAGATACCAGGAGTGAGGGGGAGCAAAAGAAACTCCCTGTTGACTTGTTTATTCCCAAGTGCTTAATGTGAAATACTGTAAGGGCCATGTGCCAGACACAAGGCAGTTAGCTCTCTGCAGGCTGTGCGCATGGAGAAATCTTGCAAATTAATGTATAAATAATATTTTTAATACCTTGGGTCCCTCTTGCACCAGATTTATGTAGCACAAACATGATGTGGAAGACAGTCTTTAGTATATGTAAATACCTAAACTGGATAATTCAGGCACAAAAATATAACTTAGTGCTTATGATTTTAAATTTATATTTCATAAATTTCCATTGCACAAGTTCGTATATTTCTTGGTTTCTACATTTCCACATTCTGAACAAAACCTTAGCTTTGGAATCTTGAACAAACTATCAAGGAGGCATTAATCCACAAAGATAAAGCACTGTACTTGTTCATATCAACCACCTGAAAGCAGAGTCCCTTTTTATAATGAGATGTTGTTGGCTATCAGCATGATGGAATAGTTTTCAATTGATGTTGACAAGCTTATTCTGAGTCTTCCTTCTTCCAATTGCATGATATGTGTGTCCTCACTTGGTGTGAAAAACACCATGAGCATGGGTGGAATTTTGAAATTTCCTCTTGTTTTATATATATCAGTGACCTGAGCCTTAGAAAAATGCCCCTTAAGCTTGCTGAGGAAGGTGACTGCTGATTTCTTTGGTTGGCACACTTTATTTTCTCACTAATAGGAAGGAATGTGAGATGAAGCATCTTTGTTTAGCTCTACAGTGGATGATTTTCCAGCTTCCTTCATGCATTATGTTTGGAGAGACAGGTCTGGAAATCATTTCTTGCTCTATTTATGACTCTTGGTGCATTGTCAGGATTTTTTATTGAACACAGCTTTCAAGTTAGAACATGTGCGCTCACTTCTTATTTTCCTAAAGTAAATATAACCACTTCCATCTTTGGTCACTCAAGCAATTTCTCCTTTATGGAGACAATCAGACAAAGGTCAGGATCATGATCATTGTGGCAAGAGTTTGACTAATTAAAATTATCGAAATATTGTCTTTGTGTGGGATGAAGTGTTTCTGTATGGGTCCTAAAACCCACCAGCTCTCATTTATCTGATTCACCTTTTTCTCTGTTTCTAATGAGGTGATGATCAGTCTCACTGGTTTATCACACCTGGAAATTACAGAGGTGATTGTGTTTAATATCACTCCTTCCTCAAAGAAGTCTACTAAGTCAGGGCCTCTCTGTGTATGTAGAAAAAATTAAAGAATGACATGTTTAGTAAGGGCCTTGGGTACTAAATAACAGTCAAAACTTATGTTTAAAAGGAATGCCTGTGAATATCAATTTCCATGCTTATTTCTTCTTCTTCTCTTTAGCTTTAGTGTCCCCTTCTTTATTTGTCTGTCTGTAAGAGACTCCCGTTCAGTTGTCAGTAGATAATGTGGAAAAGCTCTCTTACCCAGAAATGTTATTTATATGTATTGTATTGTGATTACTCCTGCAAGCGTCTCCACAGCAAACAAGTTCCTAGCTGTGCAAGAACAAGCATTCATAACTGTTGCATGAAATGAGGAGCCAAATAAGGAAATGGCTTTGCAAGAAAGAAAATTGAAGGCTAGAGATGGTGTAGGTGCTGATAATGAAATACATATGCATTTCGACAGGTGAAGAGGGAAAAAAGCAGAACTGGAGCTTTGGTTTCTGTAACTGTGTTCCATATTTAATTGAGCAAAAGTAGCATGAAGAATTTGCTCCTTATCTGAAACCCATAGTTCTGGTCCATCAACGAAATAGGATGCTGGCACCTAAAAGGTGTGGTGGAGGGGTGGGTGTGGGAAAGGGGAAAAAAGATAGCAGATATAGGCCATTGCAGGCAGTTGCTATCAGGAAGTTTTCTGGAATATTCTACAGTGTTCTACATGATTGAAACACATTTTTGTGGATCTTATGATGGATCTAGATCACTATAGTTTTTCCTTTGTCCTCAGTGTTCATTTCTGCTTTCTTACTGCTTACTGAGTCCTGCATGGATTAACTATTTTGGGGTAGAAAGTTGTGCAGACCTACTGGAATCCCATATAGAATGCTTGTCCTGGGATCCTCAGAACCTGTCACTTTTGTCCTTCCATGTTCCTGTGTGTGTTAGATAAGAACTTCCCCTCTGATCCAGGGAAGCAGAAGCCATGTCAATAACCAAGTTCCAAGGTAAACCTAGTGTCTTTGTAAACTGGTTGAAGGTCAGGGAAGAAAAATGTCAAGGAAGTGCCACCACATGTCCATGTGACCATATTCTTAATGTGGTTTCCAATTGCCTGGGTATTTAGATGGTAAAGAGTTAACTTGCTGTGGATCATTGCCATAAAGAAAATAAGCCAGCACCCACCAATGTAGTGATATTTTGTTTATATTCTAAAAAAATAAAACTTGCCTGAAGATCAGAGTGCAGAGGCAGAGTTAAGCCACTAGAGGCCAACCAATGGCAGCACACATGCTTAGTACTAGGACAGCCAGCGGGACACAGAGACAGATGGATCTCAGTTAGTCCAATGCCACCCTGTGCAAGAACAAGCATTCATAACTGTTGCATGAAATGAGGAGCCAAATAAAGAAACAGCACTGCAAAAAAGGAAATTGCGGGCTAGAGATGGTGTAGGTGCTGATAATAAAATACATATACAGTGCAAATTGATTCTATCTATAAAAGAAATGGCTCACACAAAGGTGGTCCTAACACTTGGGATCCCACACCTTTAATCCCAGCACTAAGGAAGTGGAGACAGGAGTGGTATGACTGGACAAAGAGAGGAATATAAGGTGGGAGGAGACAGGAGCTCAGAGTACTCTGAGGTTTGGTGGAGACAGTTGCAGTCCAGGGATGCAGTCTGGAGATGCAGTCTAAAGCATTCAGTCAGAGGATGCAGTCTGAGGACAGGATTGTCCTTTTGGTCTGAGAATTCTGTAGAGGCAAAAGATCTCTTTAGTGGATGGCTGCACTACTCTCATTGCTCAACTTTCACCCCCTAATATCTAACTCCAGATTTTTATTAAGAGCAATTAGAATTCTTGCTACATACACCAAAAAGTGAAAATACTGGGCTCATGGCACCAACATGGGCCAACTACATCCACATAAAACCTGGGAGAGATTGGAAAGGAATTCTAGACCCAAAAGAACAGAGATAAGCAGGGCTCTCAGTAGCATCATTTTCTTGGATGGGCTCTGTTGGCTAAAGGCAAACAGAGGTCTGATTCCTTTAAGAGAAGGCTTCCAGACTCAACATTAACAGCAAAAACTGTATGGCTCCTTTAAGAGCCAGATTCCTGGTTGGGCTTTTTCAGAAGACTGCATATATTGGGGATTATGAGCACAGTGCTACAAGTTGATTACTGGTAACATAGACCCACTGCATCCCTGGAGCTGGGGCAGTGAGCATAGCTAGCAGAGGAGGTGAACATACCTCTGCCATGTTGGATGGTATGGATCCTACAGGAAGAGCCATGGATTGATCCTAGCCTTGGCCATTTATTATTTAGAAGAAAAAAAGGCACTCCTGGCCAGAAAATTATTACAGATATGCAATAAAGACAGATTCAAACAGATATAAACTTCACAGTGCAACAGTTTGTTTTAAAAAAAAAGCATGTAGGCTTGGAAGACAAAATAAAAAGAGTATAGACAGTTAAAAATAAAACAAAGTTTTTAAAGAGATAGTAAGAGTAATAAAGAAGAATGGTATAGGAAGTCCTTCTGTATATGTGTTACTTTTATTGGTTAATGAATAAAGAAGCTGCTTTTGGCCAATGACTTAACAGAATATATCAGGCTGGAAGAGATACATACATAGAGAGAGAAGGCAGAGTAGTAAGAAGCCATGTAGCTACGTTGGGGACAGATGCACTGAAATCTTGCTGGTAAGCCACAGCCACATGGCAACACACAGATGAAAAGAAAGGAGTTAACTTAAGATATAATAATTAATCAGAAATACACTTAAGCATTTGGCCAAACAGTATTACAATTAATACATGTTTCTGTGTGATTATTTCTGGAGTCTAGGCAGCCAGGAACAAATGAGCAGCCTCCCCCAAGAAAACAATACAGACAGTCATAGATTAAAAGAGTAAAGAAAAATATGCCACATAAAGATGGAATAAACACAGAGAATCTGGATTATTTATATTATTATGTTTTCTTTGAAATTTTTGACTGCAGAGAGACATGTGATTCTGGGGGCTATTAAGATATATATATATGCATACATACATACTTTTAGACAGTGTTGAGACTGTGATAAATTATCGGGATTTCTGAAGTTGGACTAAAGCATTTTGTATTATAATAATATGGCCACAAGCATGGGGGCCAGGGAGTGGAATGTGGTAGTTTCAGTGAATAGTCCCTCATATGTTTATAGATTTGTATACTTAATCACCAAGGAGTGGCGCTATTTAAAAGGATTAACAGTCATGCCTTGTTGGAGGAAATGTGTCATTGTGGGGTGGGCTTTGAGGTTTCAAAATCCTGTTGTATTTCTTGCTCAAAGTAGCTCTTTCTTCTGCCTGCAGATTAGAGGTAGGACTCTCAGCTACTTATCCAGCACTGTATTTTCCACATGCTGCCACTCTCTCCACCATAATGAAATTGGACTAAACCTATGAAAATGTAAGCAAGCCCAGTTAAATCCTTTCCTTTATAATAGTTGCCATGGCCATGGTGTCTCTTCATAGCCACATAACACTAAGACAGATAGACAGACTGGCAGACAGACACACATGCATGCATACAGAGAGACAGACAGATAGACCAACCTATATATACAGAGAGAGAGGTTACAAGAAGATACAATTAATTATTTCTTTTTAAACTTCCTGTCAAGTTTCTGAGGGTGTATGGAATGGGTGTTATATCAAGATACGTGAAATTATATCACTATAAAAAGGTTTTTATCTACTCTCTCATCTCACTGTTTTTTTTTTACAACACAGATAAAAGCAAAATTTTTGCTTTCCTTTTCATTTTTGATGTTTTGAGGCAGGGTCTTTCTCTATGTCCAGGTTGGCTTTGAACTATCTGTATAACCAGACAAGTTTCACTATATCAACAATTCTTCTGTTCTATTCTCCCAGAGCTGGGATTACAGGTATATGCCACCTATTTCATGCCATAAATAAGTGATAAGAACAGTGTCAAGAATAGATTTATTTCAAATTTGCTATTTTCAGACTAACTTCTCATTTCTTGATGTACCCATCAAGAAATTCTTGGATTATTCTCTCCCAAATCAGTATATCCAGTTGCTTCTCATACTGATCAATGTGAAAACTTGAGGGCAGTAATCTTTGGTGACTACACTCCCTGGCTCTGATACATGTGAACTTTCTCAAAGCCACTAGCTTAGAAGACATGATAGGAGCACATAATAGACTCACCACTTCATTCAGTAATCTTGGTCAGTGTATCCTCTGATTATTTCCCAAGTTCACTCCTTGAACAATAGGGCAGTATGAATTCATTTTTAGTTGATTTTTAGATATCAACCACAGTCTACCATCCTCCTCCCCTTCTGTTCCCTCCCACAATCCATTCCTCCTCAGTCTCCATTCAGAAGGCCTCCCATTGGAGTCAGCAAACATGGCATATCAAGTAGAGGCAGGACCAAGCTCCTCCCCATGCATCAAGGCTGAGAAAAGGAGCCCGCCATAGAAATAGGTTCTAAAGGGCCAGTTTATGCACCAGGGACAGGTCCTGGTCTCACTGGAAGGGCCCCCACAAAAGATCGAGCTATACAACTGTCACCACTCTCTTTATTCCGTTTAGCATAAAACATTTTATCTCCTTAAGAAAGGACTTAGCTCCATTAAACTTGCTGGTGCTACTTTTCTCCTCAAATTGTACATTTCATATTTTTATTGTGAATCTTGTTCCTTTTCATTATAGATCTGCATAAGAGCCAACACCAATAACCGCAGGACAGAATAAATACTGGCAGTCTTGAAATATCCTCTGCCAATGCTATTAATACAAAACTATTCAATTCAGTCTCAGGGAAATAATGGAACAAATGTAGAAAACAGCCAAATATTTTGTTTGCCAAAATATCACAAAAAGTGGTCTAGAGCTCTAGGCTATTTACTAATATTCTTCTCCTTTGAAACCCCTTGAGCTAGGCCCTACATTTCACAGCATCCTCAGCACCACTATCTTCCATGCCCTGAAGTAAGGCCCATTAAGCCCCTTAAAGCATTCAAATGCTTTTCTAATCCCAAAGTACCCATTCCACCAACAAGAAGCATGAGCAGGCCTGTCAAAGCAACGTTCTACCTGTCATACCGATTTCTGTCTTAGTCAGTGTTCTGTGTGAAAAGACGCTATGACCACAATAACTATTATAAAGGAAAGTGTTTCATTGAGGCTTACTTACACTTTCAGAGGTTTACTCCATTGTCATTATGGTGGGGAACAAGGCATCCTGCAGGTAGATGCAGTGCAGAAGAAGTAGCTGAGAGTTCTATATCTGATCTGCAGGCTGCAGGAAGAGAGAAACTCTGGGCTTGGAAGGGGCCTTTGAAATCACAAAGAGATTGATTGCTCCTGGCCCACACATAGTAATGGAGCACTTGAAATGTGGCTTGAGCTGTGTCACATATAATGAACACTGAACTTTTTAGTTAGAAAAAAGTGATTCTACAGAAAAACAGTGATTTTCCACAAGTTACAGAATGAAATGATCTTGAATAGGTGTTTCCTCAAAACTGAAGCTTTCCCTAGTGGAAGAAACAGGAAAGGTCACAGTGATCTTACAAGATTAAAAAAAGATAGGGAAACTAAGACTCTGGAGCCTCCTTCTCATGTGGGATGTCCCTCTGTATCCAATGAATATGTTTTATTACTGTTGGTTACTGAAGATACTGTTTCAGCCAATGGCTTAGTAGAGTAAAGCCAGGTGGAAAATCTAAACAGAGACATATAGAGAGAATAGGCAGAATCAAGGAGATGCTATGCAGCTACCAAAGGAGTAACATGCTGGCACTGGTAAGCCACAGCCTAGTGGCAATACACAGAATAATAGAAATGGATTAATTTAAGATGTGTGAGTTAGCTAGAAATATGCCTGAGTTATAGGCCATACAGTGTTCTGTTTAATACAGTTTCCATGTTATTATTTGGGCCTGGGAGGTCAGGAAATGAAGGCACATTCTCCACCTGTATCCTTTTATCAGTAGTAAACAATTTCTAGGGTTGAGGAGACTTTTCAGGGGTATGACCACAAGTTGCACAAGGAAATGCAGGATGTCCCTTTCTTGAGTCATTGTCTATGCTGGGGTGAGCTTTCTCATGAAACTACTATTTTACTTACCAAAGCCACTGTAAGTATTTCCTCACTCATGATTTTGGGGAAAAAGTAAATTAATTAATGTGTTCACCAAGTTAGACTTGGATAAAGTCATTTCTGTCATGCATTATTGACTTTTCTATCTGGGATGGGTAGAAACAGACTCTTTATGAAAATTCAAACACAAAATAAGATCTTAGATTTATGGTATTAGATTAAAATGTATACTAATATTAATGATATTTATATATTCTAGGAACTAGGTAATTTGCATTTGAGGCTATCACTTGGTGTCCAATAGGTATATTGACCAACACTACTCTATATTTCTTCTAGATACTGCTCAAAGTGTTCATAGGACATCTTGAAATGATAGATGAACCATCAAAAATACACTCAGACAACCTAGATGCATCATATTTGTGACTCACACACTTTCTTTAGATGTTGGGTTGCCCATGGTGTTAAGGTCACAGATTATCCAGTCTCCTAAGACAAAGCATTGGGAAATTATTTTTCATTATTTTTTTAAATGGATACAACCTAATTTTATTTTTTATACATTACCTATTATAGTGCTATGAACGTGTTTTCCATTTTTTCAGTTCCATCCCCACCAGGCGCAGACAGGAGACCCTCATCTGTTAATATACATAGGCAGTCATTCATTCATAATGATCTGATCTTAACCTGCCTCTCTAATACCTCTTCTCTGTGTTGGCTCATTAACCTTTGTATTTAATATGAAGAAAAATAGAAAAAATTAAGTTCCTAAAGTGTATCTTTATAATTCACTCTCCCTCCCTCCCTCCATCTCTCTCTCATACACACACACACACACCACACACACACACACACACACACACACACACACACAAACTCAAGCGAGAATAAAAATGTTGCCTGCAATTCAGTGATGGATCTTGTTTTAATCTGAAACATATGTTAATAGAGTTGATCCTTTTAACCAGTTAGCTCTGTTAGCATTGACAAAAAATGGAGAAATTTTTGTTCTGTAAACACATTAAGGTTTTTCTTACCTTGGGATCTTTATGCATGCCCCCCCTTTGGGCCCTGATTATTTGCTATTTCTTCATTATCTCATTCAAGAAATCAATTCTTTTTCATACTTAAAAACATATTTCTAAAGACCTCTGTGTATAAATATACCAGTATTCACCAGTAATGCTGAGTGATTTTTCTAGGTATTTTATTTAATATCTTAAACAATGAAAACAACATGTCCCTTACTCATTTGGAAAGTTAACTTTTTATCTTGGCTTTCCAACATCAAGTACAGTCCTTGATACACAGTTCCCAGTGACTGTCTATAGAATTTTTGCTGGGTGTAGAGCAGGAAAACATTTAGCTAAGGGTTCATGACATTGGAGATTGAGTTGGCATTGCCAGAACTCTTGAGATTTCTCATTCTAATTTGGGAAACATTAGACTAAAACAGAAAAAGGTCAGAGAGATGGATCAGTTGGTAAAATGGCTTCTTGTGTAAGCTTGAAAATCTGAGTTTACTCACCAAAACCCACATGGAGAAAGGTGAGAACCAGGTTCTACATGTTTTCCTATAACTTCCACACAAATACCATGGCATATGCCCCTACTCATACAATCACACAAAGCAAATAAATAAAATGTGATCTATTTTTTCAAATGATTAAATAAGTTTTTGACTATTTATCTTACACTGTTTAACATTCATGGAACTGTATTTTAATACTGCATTTAAGGTATGTGTGGAGGAGGATTATGTGCACACCACCATGCATGTGTAGAAGACAGAGGGGGGATTTGTTTCACCTTCCATGTTTGCATTAGTTACTTTTCTGTTGCTGAGAAAAATGCCATAATCAAGGCAACATATGAAATAAAGAGTTCATTTTGATGTGTGGTACCAGAAGAAAACGTCCAGCAGTGCAGAGAGATAGGGCAGGAAGTGGTAGTCATGGTAGCAGAAGAAGGAAGCCAAGAGTTCACATTTCTATCAGCAAACAATAAGCAGACAGAAAACTGGAAATGGAGAAACACTATAAACATTCAAAGACTACCACTGGAGATAGATTTCTTTCATCATAGCCATACAAACCTCTCAAACAGTACCACCAATTGGGGACCAAACTTTTGAACACTTGAACCTATGGGAACAATTCTCATCTAAAACACTATATTCTCTTCCAGGGTCCTCATGGGTACATGGAAATGTCATAATGTAAAATGTGTTTACTTAAACTTTAAAAGTCCCTATAGTCTTTTAGAGTTCAATGTCTATTCTGAGATTCACGGCAGTCTCTTAACTACAATCCACTGTGAAATCATAAGCAAAGTTCCTACTTCCAACATTCAATATTAAGGAGTATGCATTTCCATTCCAAACAAATGTATTGGGAACATAGTGAAGAAATAGTAGATCAAAGCATGACTGAAGCACCGCAGACTCAGTATCAACTCCTGTAATTCAATGTCTGGGGTCTGGGGCTTTAATTTCAAAGGGCTTAGATGATTCTGACCCTCAAGAGCTTAGATGATTCTGACCCTCCAGCTTTGCTGATTGTAACATATCTGACTCTCTCAGGCTCTTTCCACTGTTTATGTAGCTCTCTTTGGCAGATATCCCAAAGTTCTGGCATTACCAGCATCTTGGGATCTCTACTGCAGTAAAGACATTGCTTGCCAAGCTTCACAATATAGCCTCTTGGTGCCTTTTGCCCTCTAAGGGCCTTCATGAAGGGGTTTCTTAGAGAAAGAATCAATGATGCTTTCACTCTTGTATCCTTCATGCCTCTAAAACTAGCACTACGTTGACAACAATGCCAAGTTCAACTGCCAGTTTGGGATGCTTGGATAGACTCTGACCTCCTTGAATAACATTAGCAGCAGAGTTTTCATCTAGTTGTTCTACAGCAGAAAACTCCTTGGGCTGTTCTTCACAAGATGGAGGCTTATCTGGGCAGAGTATTACCTTTTAGGTACCTTCCTCATTATTCTAGTGTACATCAGGTCCCTGCTCAGTGGCATTAATCCCTTTAATGATTACAGACTCACTTAGCATATGTCTTGGTGGCAACATTAAGATTCCAAGTGCCCCTTTTCTTTCTAAACTGTACATTTTGTATTTCTTTCTGTCCTACTTGTTCTTTTTCATTGTGGATGTATGTAAGTATACAACAATGTTACAGCTTCAACATTATTCTGCTTTGAAATTTCTTCCTCCAAACTAATTAGTCTAATACTCTCTAATTTATTCTCAATCCACTTCTTAGGGCATGAGCAGAAGACAACCAGATTCTTTGACAAAGTTTCAAATAAGTAGCCTGTAGAGCAAATGCAAATATTGTTACCCATGAAATCTTTTGAGCTGTGCCTCCACACAGTAAGTTTTGCTCTCAGATTTATTGTCTTCCAATCTTATATCAGAAATGCTCTTTATGTTCTGTCTAAAAGCATTCAATTACTTTTCTAGTCTAAAATGCCAAAGTATTCCACACACATATCATAAGACAACAGGAAGTGGACTGACACCAGGAAGTATCTGGAACATAAAAACCTCAACCTCAATGCCCATCCACACAGTGAAACACTTTCTCAACCAAAGTCATACCTACTCCAACAAAATCACACTTCCTAATAGTACTCTTTATATGAGCTTTGGGGTTAAATTACATTCAAACTACTATATTCCACTCTCTGGCCTCAATAAGCTTTTAACAAAATCATAATGTAAAATGCATTCAGTCCAACTTCAAAAGTCTACATAGTCTATCCCAGTTCTTACAATGTTTAAAAGTTTGAATTTCATACTATCTTCTAAGATTAATACAATCATCATATAATCTCCTGTAAAAATAAAAATACAAAAAGATCATATGCTTTCAGCATGTAAAGGCACAAGATACATATTACCATTCTAAAACACAAGGAAGGAAGCATTAATGTGGGATACCCTTCTTATTGTCTGATTGCTGTGAATACCATTGCTTAATAAAGAAGCTGTTTGGTGCCTGTATAGGGTAGAGCAGAGCTAGGCAAGGAAAACTAAACTGAATGCTGGGAGAAAGAAAGTGAAGTTAGAGAAAAGCCATATAGCACCCCCTCCCCCACCAGAGACAGATGCTCGGGACAGAACGTTACCCAGTAAACCACAGCCATATGGTAATAAACAGATTAATGGAGATAGACCGGTTTAGGATATAAGAGTTAGCCAGAAATATACTTAAGCTATTGGCCAAACAGTATTGCAGATAATATGGTTTCTGTGTGATTATTTCAGGGCTGAGCAGACAGGAACAAACAAGCAGCCTCTTACAACAAGTTGGCACACCAATGTGACTGACTAAAATCCACTTAAAACCTGAGGGGGTTTGGAAAGAAACTCTAGACAAAACAAACAAAACAGCTTAACGCCACAACTCCTTCAAGAGAGGCTTTCCTATTTTAATGGTAGCAGAAAAAAAGTCATGTGGTTATGAAAGGGTGGCTTTCTGGGCCCTATTGTCAGCACAAACTCTGGCTGTTTCAGGTTGCCAAGCACTTAAATGGGTTTGCGGGCAGCATGCTGCAAGTTACTTGGTGGCTGCTTGGGCCAACTGCTTGTCAGTGTTGATGTAGTGAGGACAGCTCCCATTCAACAGTCTCAGGTGCAGTAAAGGGACTTTCTGCTATGGTGGACTGGGCAGAGCAAGCAGGCAGGGTTGTGTTTGCCCTAGCAATGACACCACTTAGCCTTTTAAGAAACACTTAGCATTTTAAGAAGCTGTCCTGGTCAGAAAAGGATTACAGATATACAATAAGGACAGATACAGACATAAAAGACCTCTAAATGAGACACAGTATGTTTTAAAAATATATGTAGGCTTGGGAGAAAGAAGTAAAAGAGTAAAGATACAGGAAATGCAATATAAAAGAGCACAGACAGTCATGGATTATCAGAATAAAGATAATAAAACAAATATTACATTTGTGGAAAAAGTAATAGAGTAAAAAAAGCCATATAAAGATGGAAAATATACAGAGAGTCTGGATTATGTATGGCATTGTGTTTTCTTTTAATTATTTGACTGTGAAAGAGCTAAGTACAGAGAGATATTTCATTGTATAAACTGCTAAATGAAACCAACATGTATACTCTAAAGGTATCTTGACATCAAACTTTGGGTCTAAGGATATGTCACTTTGGAAAACTGGTTCTACTTTTGTTTCCACGATGATGAGGACCTGTGAAATCCTTCCAGACTAATGTGGTTTGATGAACCAAGATCCCCTAAAAGGTAACCTCACTACCCCACAATAAATTACTTTGCCCAATAAATAGCAGGAAGCAGTTTGAAGAGAACTATTCCCATATTTCCAAATATTCTTTGTAAATGTTTCTTTACATTTAAAGAGAGATAGGCTATAGAGATTTGCATTGGTATGGATCTTGGTTTATTGATACAAATTTTCGGTCAATTTTTATATGTATATTTCTGCTCTTGATTCAGATATTGTGTTTGTGAAACTCATATAAGTATAATATATAATTAAGAAATAGAGATTAATAGATAATTATCTATAATAATCAAGCTTGTTGTCATGTTAATTAGGTTTTCTAGATATTTAGAGATATATTTCAGTTAGATAGGGATTCTTCAACTCTTAAAAACCTTCAGAATATGGCATTTAAAATGTTTTAAGAACTTAGGACTTTTCATGACAATGAGACATAACTGCTCCTGGTAGCACCAATCTACTTCAAGAAGATGATGGGCATGAAGAAGCTCCTTATGAAGTTTGATGACCATTCGTGCATAAGACTGCTCTTGCCTAGACTGCTTGATGTTATGCTGTGTGAATTGGACATGTAGGACCCACAGAAAAATGACTGCTGAATTTTCCTAAAAGTGAGTTCATCATTTGGGGTTCCTGCCTTATAAAACAGTCTGCCAGACATTCTGTAGGACACAGAAAAAAATGACTAACAAGCTGTCAATATAGGTGGAACTGTCTTTGATATTTCCTGCTTCATGGAAAAGTCAGCTGGATACTATGGGCCTGTGAGCTGTAGATTGGATGCCCCAACAGTACAGAAGAACTTTGTGTGACTGTCCAGGCAGTGAGATGTCTCTGTCAATTCTAGAGGTTTGAAAGTTGCTTACAATGCACTTTTTGTTAATTTAGGTAGTATGTTGCGGGAGCTCCTTCCGCTCCTTCAGCCAATAGCCGCTGAGATACCA
>LOEQ01002133.1:420813-434144 GCA_001685075.1 Bramus lutescens | reverse complement strand
ATGTGTGTGTATATGTGTGTGTATGTGTGTGTATATGTGTGTGTATGTGTGTGTGTATATGTGTGTGTATGTGTGTGTGTGTTGGGGAGTGGGGCGTGGGCACACAAAGTGAAGTCAGGACATCTTAGCCAGAAAGTAAGTTCTTCATGTTGAACAGGATCTGACTTTACATTTGAGGGTGAGATAGAGACCCAGAAGATCCGAACCGAGATGCTGAAATGTTCTCCAGGCTGTAAGTATATACCACTTTCCTATTTGTGTCACTGTTTTCCCATATTCATTCTCTGTCTGTCCATACCTTCTTTCCCCTTCCTCCCTTCTTTCTTTTCTTTCTTGCAATGCACAAGGCATTTTCAATAATTAAAGGCTATTAAAATACGCTAGCTGTGATCGCTATAAGGAGTGGAACTGGAGCATGGTGGGTCAGATCTGAGAGGAGACAGCTGGGTTAGAGCTCAGCGTCTGCTCTGAACAAAGTGTAGGAAGCCTGGCAGGGGGTGGTTCCAGGCTGTGCCTTGGCAGGTTTATGGCCACAGACAGAGCAGGAAGGCTAGCGAGGTTTGTGTCTTAGCCATCTCTGTCTCTCCCATGGCCCTTGGTACCTTGAGAACTCATGAAAGCTCAGTGGACAAAACATCTCACTTATCTTTGTAGTTTCCACATAAATCAAAAGTCAAGTCCCAAGAGTCCCAGGAGGCATAAACGTTCTTCATCTCCACTGCTGAAAACAAATCTCTTACAGAAGAGAACAACTCATCGTGAAAAATGTATTTGCTTCCTTCAAATTAAGATGGCGCACCTAGTAAGGCTCTAGGCACACAGGTGTGAACATTTGAGTTTGGACCCAGTTTCCATGTGGAAGTTACATGGCATACCTACAATCCCAGAGCTGAGGAGGCTGAGACACATGGAACCTTGGAGCTCTCCGGCTAACCGGGGTAGCCAGGCCAGAGAGCTCCGGGATCAGGCAAGACCCCGTCTCAAAAAATAAAGAGGAGAGTGATTGAGTAAGACAAATGATACCAATGTGTGATCTCCACATGCATATGTGCACATTCACACACATACGCGCACACGCATGCACACATACACACACGCACACATACACACGTGCACACACGTGTACACACAGAGTAAACAATTCACAACCTGGAAGCTTACACTTGGCAAAGCCTCCTTCTCTGTGGAGCTGTAGACTGTTTCTTTTGAGGGGCTCCATCCATGGTTGGGAACTTTGGACTCAGTTCTCATGGATAAAAATGTTTTATTCATCCACAGCATCCGATGCGGAAAAAAATAGCTGTATTTTCACATTGCACTGCACAAGTGGGCCCAAGACCCAAGTGTGTCACATCTTAGAAATGCAGAATCAAAGCAACACAGCAGGAAACACAATGCTTAACTGCTAGAGAGTGTGCACACGAAAGGTTAGAGAGAATGTCATAGTTCACAAATGTGACATCACAGTAGGGGCCGTGTTACTCAGCCACCTCGCTGGGGACTGGGACTCGAAGGAAACATTTACTGTGCAGCTGAAAGTTTAACTAGAGTTCATGACTTGTGGCTGACATGGATTAATACGGAAAAAATTCAAGACGTTAGAGCATTCCGAGCAAAGAAACGGCTTGGTCAGATCTGGTACCAAGTGACCCCATCTGGAAGGGGTCAGCACGAGGAAACAGTCAAGGCTTGTGTGGGTGTGTCCAAGGTGTTCTTGCCTTGCCGACAGTAGCTGGCTTCCTGCAGAAGTGTCTAGCGTGCTTCTGATGTCACCCGAGCTCGAAAGTGTCCCTGCGTCTCCTCTGCATCTCTTGCTCATCTCTGGCTTGCTGAAGTGATTTCCAAATGCACTCGTGTTCTGAGCCACACTGCTTCGCCACCCCTTTGGCCCACATTTCCAGCTAGACATTCGTTAGATCAGCCTCCTGAGTAAATTAGGAGCATGGGGATCATGGGAGAGGGTAGAAGGGGGAGGAAGGAAGGGAAGAATAATATATAGCTCAATAAAAACAATAAGAAATTGGTATTCTTCAGAGTTTGACCCTGACTCTATAGAAAACTGTGACATCTGGTATTATGGACATTTATTCTGCAGATTAGGTTGAATTAGGTTCTTCTAGATAGCTTTACAGGATGGACAATCTACAGTGTGCCATGCACAAATCTCATCAGTTCTCACTGAAATGTTAGCAATAACCAACTGTCCTGGCTTTATCTACCTAGAGTCTGTTATATAAACTGCCAGTCAACATAATTCTAACCCTATTTTAATTGACTTCAGGACTCAGCCCAGTCCCACCACTTGGTGTCTTGTGTTGGGAGCTGTGGACCCCCAGACCCTGAATTTCCTGTAAACAACTTGTTTTCCTCTGCTCTGAGACAGCCTGAAGCTACTCTGGGCACGAGACCCTCAGGAGGTCCTGATGGCAGGGGAGTGGTTTCTGGTGGGTTTGGCTGGGGCGTGGCTGTCAGTTAAGGAGCCCTATATAAGCTGCCCCTGGACACAATAAGGGGGCATTCCTGTTTCAAGGATGACCCGTGTCTCTGTCTGTGGATTTCTTTGTGTTTCAGTCTCCAGCCCCTTGCCCGGTTCACAAACCGTATGGCAGTTCATAGAACGCAGAAGAGCGTGATGCACTTCATTACCCAAGAGTTGCCATGCTGTGGGACAATGCTCTGTGCACTGTAAAGATTCATCAATCCTAGTAGTTTAATAACATGCTGATTGGCCAGTAGCTGGGCAGGAAGTCTAGGGGCATCCAGACTAGAATTCTGAGAAGAGGAAAGGCAGAGACACAGTCATCATCCAGAAGCAGAGGACGCAAGATGAGGATGCCTTAATGAGAAAAGGTACCAAGCCACAAGGCTAAACATAGATAAGACCTATGGGTTAATTTAAGTTGTAAAAGGTAGTTAGTATAAATTATAAGTTGATTGGCAACTTTTAATTAGTATGTTTCTTTGAGACCAAAGGGCTGTAGGACCAGGTGGGACAGAAACTTCTGTCTACACAGCCGCTCCTTTAAACTTCCCTCCTTCATCTCTAATGTAGATTAATGCTCTGACCAAGATGTCTATGCCTTAAACCCTGCAACAGGCATATTTGCTACCTTCCAGAGCCAAGCCATTCTGCAGACGGAGTAAGAACATGGACCCTGAGGGAGAGGGATACTGAGCATTATCCAAGGGCACCCACTTTCCTCTCCAGAGCCTTCAGAAGCAGATCATCTTTCCTGGCCAGGTTAGAAAGATGAAAAGGAAGGAATGTTTGGAAAGTAAGTTGACCTTTACCCCATTGCTGCTGACTTTGAACATGGAGGAAGATGGTCAGAGTCAAATAGTAGGAATGGCTAGATGCTCCCCTAAGTATCCCTTAAAGAACACAGCATGAGAAGCTATCCAGTTTTGACAACTGTGATGCAACTTGGATTTATGACCTTCAGGGTTCCATGACAATAAATGTATGGTCTGTGAGGACGGTCAGGGGAAATCAGTACAGTTCCCAAATGGCTGGATTCTCTCATCTGTGATTTTTCTCTTTTCTATTCTCAGCACACTTAAAATATCCCACGAGCCAAGGCAAGGCACGGGCCCACTTGGAAGGTGGAGACAGAAAGACCAGGAGTTTAAGGCCAACCGAGTCTGCATGAGACCCTGTCTCAGGAAACCAGCCACTAAAAAAGTAAATAAATCAATCTCAGCAGTCACAGTCTGTGGTGACTTTGAGGTAAAACTTCCAGGCAAAATTACTTCTTTTTTTCCACTGTTCCTATATGTTCAGCCTGTGATTGTACACATCAGCCACTGGGATCGACAGCATGTCAATCACGTCTCAGACTGTGCATGTCTCATTAATTTTGATTAAACTATTGTTGACTTAAGTTTTTCTTAAAACAGCAATATACTTGGGAGACCTTGGTTCTTCCATTGACACAGAGATAAGTAGTTCGGGGATGATGTACTGGACAAAACTGGCTGGCTTGCCCAGGCTTCTCTTTCCCCCTTTCTGTGGCTGGCAAGGCTCACAGAAGGAGGAGAGCCTGGACTGTATTCACCCAGCTGTCTCGTCTCTCCGTTTGTGGCCTGCCACAGGAATGTGAGGGGGAGGGCACAAGACACAGACAGGACCTCCCAGGCATAAAGGTATCAAACACAACGGACATTGGATAGTTTAGGTATATGCATGGTCTCACAGTTAAATGGAAAACATCTAAAGATAATTACATGGCAGAAAGTTAAACGCATATCTAAGCATACGTGTGCCAATGAGTGCTGCATCCTTTAAGTGCTGATGGCTGTCCTGGTGAAATCGTAATTATTCCACTGGATTAGAATGGACAAGTCATGTATTTTTATTAAATTTATTTCCAGGTATTTTAATCTATTATGAATGGAATTTTCTTCTGACTTTCATTTGTGGATATGTTATTGCTAGTGTGTAGAAGCTGTTTAAAAGACCCATACACCTCCCAGGATCCTGGGTGGGGTGGGTGTTGGTGGCAGCAGGAACAGCGGTCTAGAGAAGCGGAAAATGAGACAACCCAGATGCTTCTGAAAACCTTCATAGCCTGAACCAATGACTACCAGCGAAGAACTCAAAAGGTCGCACATCTCCAAAACCAATCACGTCGGGTCAGAATACAAGAAGTCAAGTCGGGAGACAGAGTTAGATTAAAACAAGACCACGGGAGAGCAGGGTGGGGGCAGGCCACAGCAGGCGGCCCGGAGGAATTCTGTTTACGTGACTCTGACCCCTCCGCTCTGAGTTCTGTGCACACCGAGGCCTCCCCTCTGCACCTGCAAAGGCCTTGAGGGATGTGGGCAGCAAAACCTTGCAAGGGAGCTGCTCTCTTGGTCGACAGAGCGCTGCTCACCGAAGGACGGACACACCCTTGTGCACAGCTGGCTGTTTGCTCGCTTCACTGTGCTGTTCTCAGATGAAAGCCACTTCCCAGACTCTGTACTCAGGGACTATCCTGTAAACACAGTGAGCCCAGACGAAAACAGACTATCACTGCAGGAGGTTAACCTGGGCGCCTCCTCTCTCAGCTGCCTGTCAATCAGCTCTAGATTGGGAGGCCTCAGGGGAGAGGGGAGAGGGGAGGGTGAAGAGGCTTTCACACCACAGAGGAAATCCAGGTCTTCTGCTGCCCACCTTCATGTCGAGGGGGAAAATGGTTTTCTCCAGAGTTCATCCACAGCAATGGGTTTGGCCGGGAAGGCAACTTGGAGCACCCGCACTTCCCCTCCCGGAAGGCGGACTGGGACGGACAAGGATGCCTTTAAGGGCTAACTACAGGCACGCTCTTTATAAAGAACAAAACCCTCAAAGTTGCAGCTTTGTCTTTGGCACTGACACGGTAAAATGGACCCTGGGAAGGGACTGCGGTGACACGCGAGTCCAGTTCTTGCTGGAGCTGGTTAGGGGTTTTACATCCTGGTGTCAATTGGACACGCAATTTATTGTAATTAAATTTATTCTCGAATATCTTGTTCATTTTGGATCTACTGTGAATGCAATTTTTTCCTCAGTTTCAGCTTTTGTGAGCTTATACTGCATAGAAGCTGTTCAGTTTTGGTCACTATATTTGCTACCTAAGCAGGGGCCTAAACTCATGACCCCAGGATGAGGTTTTTCATGGGTTCTACAGATGTTCAGGTCAGAACGGATTTGGCGCTTTCATGTATTTGGTATGTGCTTAATTTTAGAACACTGCCTGACACTAAAAGTTCTGGAAATGTTTTAAGAGGTGAGGCCTGCGCATCACATACATTCTCAGCGAGAGCTCTTAGCCCATGTGCTGAATCCGTGCTAACCAGAGGGGAAGCTCTGCGAAGGCCGGGATCGTGTGCCGTCTAGGACCCACAGCGCATGCTCAGCACATGTCTGCAGAGTCTGTTGGAATGCTTAGGGGTTGTGGGATGGCTTGGGGGTCAAGCATACCTGACGGTATGTGTGTGTGTGTGTGTGTGTGTGTGCACATGTGCATGTGTGCGTGCCTGTGTGCGCGCATGTGCATGTGTGCGTGCCTGTGTGCATGCATGTGTGGGTGTGTTTGTATGCAAAGGAAAAAGGCTATTAACTTGTTATCAATTATGAATTATCTGATTGTATGTAGAATACACATAGCTCAGAATGGAAGAGCCTTTGAATACAAACTTAGCAAATATTTTATCCTGACAGTTTGCCACCCAGGGCAAGTCCTCAACTCAACATGATCCAGGACATATGGCTAAGAGTTATTAAAACAAACAACTTCTGTAAACCAGTGAACCAAACAAATAAATCACACAATGCAATAACTGAATGTTTGTATTGAAAAAAAAACTCTTGGGATGGGGGTACTGGGCTAAATGAAAATAAATCTTTACCAACTCAATGGATGTTATAAAGTATTACATTTAACAAGTTAAAAACTTTTATAATACACTAACATGAACCAGTTAGCTGCCTTATAAATTTCTTTAAAAGCCACAGTTAACTTGTGACCGAAAGTGACTATAATTCCTGGCAATTTCATAACAGATTACCCTGGAATGTCCCTGGAAAAGGGTGGATATTAAAAAATTAACACAGTTTTCCAAGAAATTCAGTTTTTATGATCAAGACTTAGTTCTTTAGCTTGTCTTAGCTTTTGAAAAAGCAAAGAAAATCATATCATATCACCAAAATAGCCATAATTGTCCTCATTTAATGCCAACTTTCAGAAACAACGCAATAAAAATAAATAGGTTCTAGTGAACATTTATCCAAAGACATCTGTTTCTCATTCACTAAGTTGACTATTACAAAAATTTTGATGTGTTTTCTGGCAAAAATAAATAGCCTCACTTAAGGAAGTAACATATTTCCAGTTATTACAAACTGGTTTTAAGTTTAAGGATAAGTTACCTAATTATATAAATGTCCATATCAGAAAAAGAAAGCAGAACAGCATCTATGGCTTTCAAAATATTTAAGGTAGACCTTAAACCACGTCACAATGGTATGATTTGTACCAGAGATTGCAAAGTAGCAGCCCACAGTATAAACACTCTGGAGGGTGTATGTGTATGTGTGTGTGTGTGTCAGTGTGTGTGTGTGTCAGTGTGTGTGTGTGTGTGTGTGAGTGTGTGTGTGTGTACACCAAAGGTTGACAGCTGTGTCTTCCTCTATCGTTTTCTACCTTATTTTTTGAGACAGAGTCTTTCACTGAAGCTGGAGCTCACCAGTTTGGATAGACTGTCTGGCCAGTGTGCCCCAGGGATCTCCCCGTCTCCAGGGCTGTGGTTATAGGTGAGGTCACACGTGGTTAAAGGCAGAAGCGAGCTCAGCCGGATGGGGGAAGGGAGTGGGCGTGGCTTGTCTCTTAAAGAGACAGAACAACCATTACAATAGGTATGCTCTACGCCTCACTTTTTAAGTAGGTACTGGGGATATGAATCCAGGTCCTCGTGCTGTGTAGCAAGTACTTTATGGATGACTAAGCTATCTCAGCCAGTGCACGTATTTTTCATTTGCATGGTGCTTTTGAAAAACAAGAAAATTGTCAACATTAAAAAAAAATTTCTAGATTTTGCTATTAAATCCTGGGTTTTCAGCTGTATGTGAAATTTTTATTAAGTTTGATGATGCTGGGCTCATGCTTCAATATCATAGCAATTGCTATTTAAAAGGAAATGACTTCGTGGGAGCTAGATGAGGCTGCCCATTTATAAGGAACACAGGCTGCCCCTTTTGTTCAGCACATGTACCATGTACTAAGTCTCGAGTCATTTTTATTATTTTGTTATTCTTTTGAACCATGCAGATATATGATATGGGAACCATCCATCCACCCACCCATCCACCCACCCACTTACCTTTAAAATGTCATTCAAAAGGGGTCCAATTTCTAAAACTGGCGTGGGAGTTTTGGGGGGTGATTTCTTAGGATTGTCCTTGTCTCTCTTGCTCATTGCTGGACCTACCTGAGGATAAGCCTGTATGACTGTATCTCCCTAGGCTTCAGACCTAACACTTGACACTTGCAGAGATTTTCTTGTTGCTTTCCTATAACTTTATGAAAAAAGTCACAAGCCTAAACCTGAAACTTTGTTGATGAATAAAGTGTCATAAGTAACATTTTATAATTTAAATTAGTTATATAACGTTTAAAAAGTTATATATACTTATATTTAACATAATTTTTGATGTGGACCTTGTTATTTAGTTCCAGTGGAATAAAACACACAGCACAGGACAATGGAAAAAGCTCAAAAGGGTTATAAAGACACGGGGAGCAGATGTGTTAGCTAAGTTTTGATGGGGCTGAAAAACAGGAAACATTCAGCTGACATAAAGAACTTTTCTGTGTTGCAAATGTTATCCTTGGAGCGGACGAGCCTTTGGGTGCTATCGTTTATGGATTTTAGAACCAAACTGTAGCTCGTAAGGGAAGTGCAGAGACGTTCTGGACAATTACCCGAGCGTCTTCATTTTAGCAGAGGTTGAATAAAACAGGAAATGAGATCCAGTAAGCCAGTCACATGACGTCGTCCTTTTCAGGTGTCAAACACCAGTGGCCTGGGACACCGAAGGGGACTTTTCGGGGCAGGACGGCTGGCGTAGAAATGAGTTTTGGTAGGACAGGAGATGGAAAATCCTGTTGAGGTTGGGACCATGCCCATTTCCCCACCACTGCTCACTAAGGCCTAATCCATGTGGACTCAAATTCTTGTTCAATAAAGATGAACAAGAGTGCACGCAAGTGCTTCAGAAATAATAGTCCTAAATATTCACCAATTAGATGAATAATGAAAGTGGAGTTAATAAATATTTAGGAAATGAATACAAACCTTAAAATTATGAATTATCCCCTCTTACATATTGTTTAAAGTGATCAACATTTTATTTACCGATATATTGCTGCAAATCACATATTATGCTATGAGCTGTCCACATATCCAACACTTATAACATCATTATGAAATTGACATTATAACCCAAAATTTATATAAAGAAAACCTCAAAGGATGGTTGAAAACCCTGAGTGGGGTCACAGAGTTGGTGAGAAGCTTTCTGGGGACTTAACCACAATTCTACTCTGTGGGGTAGAAAAGCACAGGAATGAATAACCTTGCAATGTCAAGGAGCCTACACAAGGCAGGAAACAGTGGCACCCGGGGAACGGTGTGAAGACCAGTGAGGTTGCACAGGGTCTCCTGAAGGAGAGGCCATCTAATTAATTTTACATATAATAAAAGCTGGGAGAGGAAACAGTAGACAAAGGCTTTGAATGGTCTTAGGAATAAAAATAACCACTACAAAAAAACTATAAAATTTCGAAGCTATCTTATGAATAACAGAAAGGCATTTACAAATATGAAAGAAAGAAGAAAGCCCTGAAAGGTTTGAAAGGAAATGCAGGGACCAGGATGGATGAGCTTCATGCAGAAGCTTAATTCGTACAAAACTTTCCATTTTATGGGCATGATATATAACACATTAGGTTAGCTATAAAATTTAAAAGCAATCACTGTCACTGAAATTTTAAAAAAGTGAACATAAGTGTTTCGAGTTGGTGCAGAGACCTTTGCAATTCTAGTAGGACCCGTGTCTAGGTCGTTCCCTAAGGAAAAGACCCACATCGGTTTTCTATAGCCACCTTGCTGGTAGAGTTATTCTGAAACAATGATGCTCCACTGTGGGCGGCTGAATGAGTAATTAAGCAGGGTAATTGTAAGATGGGGTTTAGGTGGATAAAAAAGATCTATCTATAAGAATGAAGAGGTTGTGTAAATTTGCTACGGCACTGTCTTAGAATTTATAGTAATATGATGCGTTTTATCCTAAAATATTTACCTTTCCCAGTTCTTTCGACTGAAAAGCAAAGAAACAAGTCAATTTAGCAGCAATAGATGTCTCTGGTCGACAGATTGCTGTCTCCAAATAGAACTTCGCCCTGAAAGAAGCAGCGGGGTCATTGTAAAATAGGGGTTTGATGTGTAAAGAGCCGCAGCTATGGGAAGGAAGAGGCCAAAGTCACTTTGCTGTGTTACTGTGCTACTGTGGAGGTTTGGGGGCTAAGCAGTGAGAGTTTACTATCTCACATGCTAATTTCAGTCAGCCAGCACCTTCTAAATTAAGGAAATCTGAAAAGATTCCCATTAATAACAGAGCATAAAAGGGTCCTCCTCACGATCAGAGCATGCTCACTGGACAGAAGGAATTCAGGAAATGTTTACAAGGTATTTAAACAGGAAAACGACCTAGGAAGAACAAAAAATGAGCTGCACCCAAACAAATGCCTTCTATGAAATAAATAATTCAAATAAACGTTAATCCTGTAGCTTGATAGCCATTTAATTATATCAAAAAGAAGAAAACTCTCAAATTAATCACTGAGATTTTTTCAGTACAAAATTTATGAGCAGTTTGAATAATGAATTACTGAAAATGTAAAAACCTGTGAACTCCCCCTTTAGACTTAAGGTGTGTTAGACGTGTGTGATGCTTATTTACACTGTATGATGACGGGAGGAATGTCAGTGTGGAAACTAGCCAGCCTATCACCACATCTCGCTTATGAATAATTCACTAAATAATAAAATGTGTCATTGGAAGCTAAAGCGGAAAGCAATGTCATCATCAACACTGTACTGAAACACACGTTAGCCATTTGGCCAGAGAGATGGCCCAGTTGGTCAAGTGCCTTCTGAAAAAGCATTAGGACCTGAGTTAAGATCCCCAGCACCCCCATAAAATTCAGTCTAGCCAGCTGCTGTGAGAAGCTCAAGAACAATGCGGAGAACAACAGAGGAGAACGCGTCATATGAACCTCTGCCTCCACATCCGCGTGCACGCCCGCCCATTCACACCCAGCCACACACGAATACTAATGAGCAATTGTGGAAACTGTGGTAGTATGGTCGGTTTTTTAAAAAATAAAACTTGGGATCACTATAATAACTAAAAATTTTACTTCTGATTATATACTATATATAAAAGCATTAAAAGTAGAGACTTGGACATATGGTTGTACACCAAGGGTCTGAGCAGTCTTAGTCACAACAGTGTGCTTTTAAAAGAGAAAATAATGCCAAGTGACTGTCAGTCACTAGATGGGTAAATACGAGCTCCATTCGGAAGGCTGAGACTGGTCTCTATCTAGTCTTTCCATACAAAATCTTGGTACCCCTATAAAAAGCCCATCCAGAACAGATAGAAACTTAATGCAAGCCTTGAAACTACTGGAAGAAACCAGGAGAAACATTTAAAGATGCTGCTCCAATGATTTTTCTGGGTAAGCAGCCTTCCCCTATCCCGGCAAAAACAGGAAACAAAAGCAAGACTTGAAGTCGGGTTACTTCAAGTTAAAGATGCGTTATGAAGGAAACACTCTACAGAGTGAAGATGAGCTACAGAATGGTAGAAAATATTTACAATACTCATCGGATAAATGGTTAATATCCAGAATATATAAGAAACTAAAGTAGCAACAAAAACACATGATCCAATTAAACCGAGTAGGTGATTTGAATATATGTTTCTCAAAAAATGAATCTATGAAAAGGTCCTCGATATCATTAAACATCAGGGAATGCAAAGCAAAATCCAAACGGCAAATGTGAGGGGATTCAAAGAAGATGAATTATTATGCGTTCTTGGAGGAAATGCAAATGATGTAGCCACTAAGGCGAAAAGCACAGGGGACCCTCAAAAACTAAAAATCTGTCCAGCTTCCACGTGATCAAACTAGACTATGTCTGAGATCTCAGTGTGACAAAGAGGATCATCTGGGAAACGGGCCCCCAGCAAGTCCACTGGGAGGGTTCCTCCTCTTTGGCAGCCAACATGGAGGGGAAGAAGCTGAGCAACAGTGCGCATTCATTCATTACCCTCTGCTTCCTGCCTGTAAATGCTGCGTGGCCAGCTGCTCCGAGCTTCCACTGCTTTGATTCCCTATATGAGGGACTGTATGCCCCTGAACACTGAGCAAGAATGAGTAAGCTGTGTCTCTTTTAAGTTCCCTTTGCCGGAGGATTTTATTATGGCACCAGGAAGAGAAAGAAACTAAGTATCCAAAGGTTACCGGGCGTTTACAGCCACAGGAAATGACGTCAGCATACCAAAGAGATACCTGTGTAGCAATGTTTATTGTGGCACTATTTAGCCAACAGAGACATCCACCTAGGTGCCCCTCAGCAGATAATCAGATAATGTGATAAATATTCTTAAGACAGACAAGCTTGATAGAGACAACCCAGTACCTCACTGACCATCTCACGTGCTGGAGCTAAAAACAATGTTGACAGTGAGTAGAACAGTAATTGCTAGAGATTTGGGGCTTGAGGAAGGGCAGAGAATGGGAAAATCAAGGTTGGATTAATGTGCATTGTACACACGAGTAGAAGAGCCACAATGAACCCCATTAAGATGTACAATTAGTAAGTCTTAACAAAGATTTTTAGAAGAACCTATAAACTGGGTGAATACAATGAATGACAATGCACTGTACAACCCAGATTGAAGGCTCCCTCCCTCCGTCCATGTCTGTCTGTCCGTCTGTCCTCCCTCCCTTCTTTCCTCTTTCCAAGACAGAAATTTGCTCTGTTGCTCAGGGTGGTCTCAAGCCCATGACCCCCATACTTCTTCCTCCTGAGTGCTGTTGTCACAGAAACCACCACCATACCTGACTACAAAGAAAGATTCTAAATGTATTTATCACAAAACAATGAAAACTTTAAGATAATGAATACTAATTACCCCATGTTAATTAATATCCAGTGCACACATATAAGTGTGTGGAACTATTAACAGAAATTAATTTTAACAGTCTAAACACAGCTGGGCAGTGGTGGTACACACTTTAATTTCAGGAGGCAGAAGCAAGTGGATCTCTGTGAGTTCGAGGCCAGCCTGGTCTACAAGAGCTAGTTTCAGGACAGACATCAAAGCTTCACAGACAAAGAAACCCTGTCTCGAAAACCCAAAGGAAAAAAAAATCTAAACACAAAAGATTGGAGATGCACAACATAGTATCATTCAGCTTTCATAAAAAACCAAACTCTGATACTAACCAATTATATATATGAAGACATATATGTACATATCATACACATGATAGAATATGAAGGCATCATGTTAAATGAAGTAAGCTAGCACAACTGTAAATATTATACAATTGCAAATATATTTGATGCTTGGGAGAATGAAGAACAGAAAGTTATCTAGATGTGGAATTTCATTCGAGACGCAGAGGAGACCTGGAGATGAACTGTGTGCTGGTGGAAAGCCCAGAGAGTGTACATGATGGGCCTTAGGCATTCTATACCAATGGTAATTAAAATGCTGAGCTTCACCAGAAGAG
>LOEQ01002133.1:340378-351227 GCA_001685075.1 Bramus lutescens | reverse complement strand
TTATTAACCAATGAAAGTAACACATAGGCAGATGACCCTCCTACATCAGGTCATGTCCAAAGGGACATGACCTTTAGTTTTTTCAATCAGATTACCACCTCCTTAGAAGTACAGCAGGCAACCCTTGAAGTAATGTGTAGTGTTACGTGTGATATTGCATGTGATGTCACCATAAGAGCCCTTGTTTTCTGGGGGGGGGTCAACACAGCGTGTCTTTCTCAAGTGCTCCCCACCTTGTTTCTGGAGACATCTTCTCACTGAACTGGGAACCCTAGTGTGGACTTTGGCCAGGCTGGCCACGCAGTGAGCTCCAGGGGTCTGCTGTGTCCACCTTCCCCACACTGGGGTTATAAACTGGTGGTACTGGTTTTTCACATGGGTGCTGGGCATCCAGACGCGGGGCCCATGCTTGACTGGTGAGCATTGTACTAATGAGCTGTATCTCCAGCCTCAGTATTACATGATTTCAACCAGATATGACCACGTTAGTTAATTTGTCCTGACTGACATGGGTATCAAACATTTCTTCACTGCTACTTCCTGTGGAACTCTCGTTTCTTTCCTGAGCATGGCAATGTGCTAAAGATTTAGTATAAATATTTTTTCTATTTTTCCTTTTAAAACATTTAAAAGTTTATTTAAAAACATAAAAAATATAATTACTGGTTAACAGCACAGATTGAGGATTAAACTTCCTGGCTCAACCACTTACTAAGTCTTGAGACTTTAGACAAGTTACTTAACATTTCTGTGTCTCAATTTTCTGGAAAATGTGGTCACAGTAATGGACCTGTCTGAGAACACTGATAGAAAGATTCAGGCATTAGTGCAGGGAAGGTGCTTAAAACAGGGTCCTGTATATGGCTGCCTCTGACTCGGTTCTTGCCTACAGTGAGGATGAAGGAAGAACCACAGGAGAGATCACCGGCTTACTTCCCTGTCCTGCATCGAGCTGTTTGAAAGGAAGTATCGGTTCACTTACTCAAACGAGATAATGAAAGTAAATGGACATCATAAACAACAGGACTGTCAGTGGTGTGCCTGTTTTAAATGATCTTATTAATTTCAGAATCAGCCTTTTATAAATTAACAAAGACATGGACAGTTCTTGTGACTGCAAGTTAAACTGATGACACAGGGGCCACTTCTTTCTGTCTGGACTGCAGAGTCACAGTACTTCCTAAAGGCTTGACTTTTGTTACTTGTAAGAAGTGTGTGCATAATGACCAAGTGTAGGGAAAAATCCCTCCTTATGTTAAAATTAATTTTAGCAATACCTCTCAGGAAGGTATTTATTTTCTGATCTACCTTTTGTCCTCTCTTTAAATGAATTCTATTAAAAATCAGAATGTACAGTTTAAGCTAGGCAGTCTGCATGTGGTACTTTTATCCAGTAATATTTCTGATTATAAATGAGATTTTGTCAATACTTTGATGTCAACTGAGCTAACCCAAAATTTTCTAATATGTGGCCCTTGGAGAATTTAGGATTTCTGGGAAATTGTATGAATGATTGGCAGCTATGCTGTGCTGGTGATGTGTGCTGGGATTTTACTTGCTTTCGTTGGCTTTGGTAGTCAGGGTGTTTTCTGGCTTCCTGGGGATGCTTTTCATTTTTAACGAACAGTATAGATCCTTGGTACTTTCCGGAGCCTCATAAAGAGTATCTGGAAACCCAGCTTTATTTCATGTGGTAGTGGGCAGTGTCTAGGTAGAAGTGCTCCTTAGCTAATTCAGGATGCTTCAAATGTTCCAGTAAATATATTCTTCTTTTGGTGTAAAACAGCCCCATTCCCTGTTGAAAGGCCAGAATATTCCGTTTTGTTGCCTGTTTTATAGAAATTCTTGGAGAGCATGAACATTAAGCAAGTTTTCATGAGTAGAGTTTGTAGGTAAAGACTTTTTTGTTGGGAGGTTCTCTGTCTGTCTGTCTGTCTGTCTGTCTGTCTCTCTCTCTCTCTCTCTCTCTCTCTTTCTCTCTCTCTTTCTCCCTCTCTCCCCCCTCTCTTTTTTTCCAGTTTTTGAGACAGGGTTTCTCTTGTAGCCCTGCTGGCTCTCAGTCCGTAATCAACTTAGATAAACAAGTAGTTAAAAAGCAATGTGATCATATACTTTCTAAAAAATACAAGAAGTTACATACTGTGAATCCAGAGGGGAAAGTAGTTTTACCCTATGCTCCTAAGACCCACTAAATACTTTTCTTTCTCGTTTTATACTGTTGTCTGTAGTATTTCATTCTTCAAACTTGATCTTGTTCGCTAACATTTGTCAGCGTCCTTAACATCTTTTGGAAAGCTTTTGAGGAGGGATGAAGCTGATGTCATTGTGTTCAAAGAGTGATACTGCTGGTTTCAGTGCCCCGAAACTGTTCCTGGGCGGAACTGTGGCCATCATAGTAATTGAGTGTGTGGTACCAACACTTTCATATTAACACATGTTTGTTTATAATATGGTCGAGATGATGTGGAATTCTCAACGGTTTCTGTTTTACATGGCAAACATTATTTGAAACATAAACACGTACTGAATTTTGTTAGGGAAATTTAAGAACAAGTAAGAATTCCTCTCACTTTGTTCACTGGAAAGCAACTGCCTTATTAAATGCAAAGTGGAAAAGTTTTAGAAGGTTATAGTTATTACATCAACACGTGAGAAAAGCCATGTAGCTCAGCAGCATCAAAGTAGGTGAGACTCAAAATGCATTCATGAGTTTAATATGGGAGTGGCAGGGCATTGCATTATTAATCAGATAAAAGATACACGTAGAACATCTTCTGTAACAAGCATCTCCCTGTTTTATAGAGGATTTCCACGTTCCCTCTGAGAGAATTGGAAGGTAAGGGTAGGCTGCTCTTCGTTGGTTACTACTGTTCCTGTTGAATTGGAAGATGGATTCAGACATAATAAAAAGCACAGAGAATGTAATCAGTGTAAGAATGTATAATAGAAGGGAGGAGACAGTGATCATTTGGAGATAATATAATTATGCATGTGGCTTTTTTCTAGTGCAAATACATCTTTGGAATTAGTGGGTTTATTGTGGTTGCTAGATTAAGTTCAAATATAAACATCAAGAAGATAACATGAAATTTCAAGAGCTGCATTGTGTAATAGCACTTTAAAAATGTCTAGTAGGAATAAACAAGTAGGATAAATTCTACAAAGAAAGCATAAGACATTGTTAAGAGAAACTAAAGAAGGCATAAATAAATGAAGGAATCGGGCGTTGGCTCTCTCCCATTCTGCAGGAGAGTGCATGTTGCTCACTGTCTTGGCAGCTAGAGCTGGGAGTCAGTTGTCAAGGAGATTGTGTACTTCTCATGGAGTTGGTATCATTGTAGATCAGCAGTCCTCAACCTTCCTAACGCTACAACCCTTCAGTACAGTTCCTCATGTGGGGGTGACCCTCAATCATAAAGTTATCTCGTTGCCACTTCATAACTGTGATTTTGCCACTGTTGTGAATCATAAACATCTGATGTGTGACCGCTGTGGGGGTTGTAGCTCACAGGTGAGAACTGCTATTCTAGTCGGCAGGTCTGGTTGTTAGTTTGTTTTGTAATGAACTGCTAATCTAGATGGCCGTTCTGGTTGCTACAGTTTGTTTTATAATGAACTGATTACAGTCTCTCTTTTACTAGAGTGTGACCATAGATAAACTTCAGGGAAGTTGCGTTAATATATCTACAGAGGATGGTTTACTGAAAGTCAAGTATCTTTATACAGAATCTTCATTTTTGTCTTCGGCTGCTGGGGATATTGCATTAGGAAATGTTCATGGTAAGCTGACAAGGCCTAGTGCATTTCAGACTTTTCACACAGCATAAAATTTAAGAGATGAGTGTATAGTTCAAGAAGGATCAGGGAACTGGCCTTCTGGATAATTAGTTGCAGACTAGCTATCTTTTAAAAAAAAACTACAAAAATAAACTTACAAGCTAACTTAATTTTATTTTGACAAGAATTTGCAAATTATGCAATATATATGAAGCTAATGGTAATTCTGATTTTTGAAAAATATTTGTATTATTTTACATTGTGTGTTCATGTGTATGCATGTGTGTACATCATGTGCATACTATCTCTCCAGCCCCCCGTAGTTGTGATATGTAAACATATTTTTATAAGAAGAAACAATATCAAAGAAATGAAATAAAGGCAGTATTAATAAAGATGGATTTTTATAAGAAAAATAATATCAAGGAAATGAAATAAAGGCAGTATTAATAAAGAGATTTCTTAGTGGTTACTTTTTATGATAGGAGAGGTAACAGTGAAGTGAGTTAAACATTTGGGTAGATCAGATTATAGGAACTCTGTGATACTAATAATATTGGGTACAATGCATTCGTGTGTGTTGTGCCGGCAGAGGTCCTCTGGTAATGCGCCATCTCAGTTGTCTTTATTATCCTCTTGTGATGTACCGAAGTTGTCTCCATAGAGGGCAGCATCACTTAGTGAAAGTTCGCATTATGTAGAGAAAGAGAGACCACAATGGTGAGAGTCATGGCCAAGGCTGCTGGCGGTCAGTGCCACTCTGCCCCTTTGTGTTTCCACAGAGCAGGGGATTCAAATCCAGCTGTATTTTCCGAAATATGTGCAGGTGGTTTTAAGACCCACTTAGTCCTCGGAAGGAGTGCATTCAGTGTGTGCCTGTCTGCTAAATGTCTGTGGCCATCTTCCGGGAAGCGTGGGCTTGAACGCTTTTCCTTCACTCCTTAGTAAGGCGGAATGCTGGGGTCTGTACATTTGCAGCATTCCCGCATTTTAGTAGGTAACACAAATCTAAGTTGTGTTAGGATTGGCTCGTGCTAGGGCTAGCAAGTAACAAATCAGAGATTGGCTAGGGCTAGGGCTAGCAAGTAACAAATCGGGGATTGGCTAGGGGTAGTCGGTCTAGCAAGTAACAAATCGGCAGGCGGTCTCCTGTTAGAGAAAGAGTTTAGGAGATTAGAATAACCTTCCACCTTGGTTTGATGACTGAGCTCAACAATCCCTGCACTGATAACGTTACTTGAACCTAAAATAGAGCAGAGCTATCCAAATGAAACAAATGCTTTTCTTACCTTTTTTGGTGTTACTCAGTGTGCATTTAGTTCTAAGCAGTAATAGTAATAACTTATAATTTCATATTTTAAGTGACTTCTAACAAGCATGACATTTCTGTGGTGACCATAGTTAAGGTATTATATGTAATATAATGGATATTTTAGGTCTGATGGCTCTGCAGGGGAATCATAGGCTCTGCTACAGTTCAACACAGTTACTGTGTGCCAGATTCCCAGGTGCCAGGAGTGTGGACTTGGGCAGGAAGTGATACCTACCTTTAAAGGACACACAGTTGTTGTTCCTGGCTGTACTGGAACTAGCTCTGTAGACCAGACTGGCCTTGAACTCACAGAGATCTGCCTGCCTCTATCTCCTGAGAGCTCGAGAGCTGGGATTAAAGGTGTCCACAACCACTTCCCAGTGAAAATATTTTTTGAAATATTCCTTATACCCATTTTTCAGATTCCCAGCTTTTTGTCCCACTGTGTTTTACTGTGTAGCAGGGCTCTACTATTCCAGAGGGATGTTAGGCAGACACATGTCACTATAATGGAAAGTGGTCTTCATTCTCTGTGAACCATAAGCCTTTGGTTTATAGCTATAATAATCATTTTTTTCAAGACTTCATATCATAGCCAAGTTTGAGAGATTCATATTTTCATCTAAAAATATTTTGCTACATTAATTTAAGACTATTTTAAGTGTATAGGATCGATCAGCTTTCTTGTGTATATGTAGACTCACTGGCTAGGAGACTATAAAACTATGTCTTAGAGCGGCCTAGCTGGGTCTCTGACATAAGATCTCTCCTGGATTATAATCATGATGTCATCCTGGGCGGTGAGCTCTTGTCAGTGTTCAGCAGGAGTAAATACAGCTCCGGGCCTCCTTATGGCTGTTGTTAGAATGCACCACATCCTGTTAGCCAAAGGCCTCTTGATTTCCTCGTCGAAGGGCAGTTGACAGTGTTACAGGTGACTTCCTGAGAACAGCAGGGGACTTGAAATACAGAATTATAATCTTTTTATAACCGAATCATGGAGGTGATAACCCAGCACCTTTCTCCAACTCTCTTTGTCTGGCCTACACACAATGGGAGGATCCTGCAGAGGGCATGGGTACTTCCAAGGGAGGACTAGTGGGAGCCATTTAAGAGCCACTGCTTTTGACTCTCGTCTGCACGCGGTGCTGAAACTGCATTTACGGGGTCTGAAAGCTAGACGCGTATGTAGAGCACACCAGTGAAGTAATGTTTACCCGACACATTTCACAAGGTCTTCAAAGCCTTGTAGTGGCCTAAGACACAAAAATAATTTCATGGGCTTCTCCACTAAAACCATGTTCTTACCGCTACATAAATGCACCCCTTGCCTTGTACTCACCTGAAGGGTGATGGGTGTTCCACCTTTACGGATACTTTTGCCATCACACATGTCTGACAACGGGGCACATGAATTGTGTCTTTCTTTTTACTTGTTCCAGAAATTGACATACTATTTACAAAATATGTAAAATAATTTTCAGTCGATTGATTTATTTTGAATCAAGTTATTCCTTGTTTAGAAGGAATAATGTCATTGCATACATTTTGGGGAGAGAAGTTATGAATTTCTGGTTCTGGGGGTACTTGTACCTACAGACACACATGGGAAGAGCAATCTGGTTTTTAAACTAAAGAGGCTGAGAGGAATGGTTGCAACACCCTATTGTAATTCTTGGAAATGTGTTTTCACTGCATAGTGGAAAGCTTTGAAGCCTTTTTCTTTGTTAGTCATACATCTGTGTATTCATTATTGTTATCCCAAACCACTTTACCACTTGGCTCAGAAACTACTTTAATCCAACAGATGTGGCAACTGGCCTGGGGAAAAAAAAAAAAAGACATTTCCATGAAACATTTGTGTTCCTTGGCTAAAACTTGGCTTTGTACTGTCTAATTAATGAACTGGTGTTGATGTTTAGGTTGAAAATGTGGGGGAAGTACATTTTATCAGGTTGTCATTTGTTTCAGAATTGCAGCTAAATCTCTGGCTGGATTTCTGATACTGACCGGAACGACCACAGTGGCAGGAGTAGTATAAGAGGCTGTGCAGCTGTGCAGCTGTGCAGCTGTGCATTCGGGTTCTCTGCAACACGGTTCCTTCTTCATTCTTCCTAGGAATTTGAAATTCTCATTTTCTCTTTTGCAGGAAATATCGTATTACAAAGCAAGATGGGTAACATTACAGTGGGTATGTGTCAAGATGCTGATTGGTAATGGCTTACAACACCTGTTATTGTGATGATTTATTAAAGTCTGTAGTTCATCTCATGAGCCTTACTCGATATGTAGATCATGTGTAGATGAATGTGTCCACTCAAAGAAAATGCCCTGGACCTAGTATTAAGAAAGGAAATCATATAAATTTCTTGAGTTCTTTAAACAGCTGCATTAACTCTTTGAAAAAAAATACTATGTGTGTGTATGTGTGTGTGTGTGTGTGTGTGTGTAAATTGTTTCCTAAACTAATATCATTTGGTGTCAGCCATTTTTCATCTGTGTTTATGGGTGTCTGCTGTATGTCAGGAATCCTTTTACTAAGTGCGGATATATTAGTCTGAGTGCCTGGAGAAAAAGAGCAGACATGTAAACAACAAAAGGTGATTTCAGATCACCGCAGGTGCAGTGGGGAAATAAAGGTAATGGGACAGAGATTGCTTGTGGAAAGAAAGTTACTGCAGTTGGGCATTCAGGGAAGAAGAGAGACATTTTAATTGAGGTTACCAAAATAACAGCTAAAAGGCTTGTAAAGTTATGAGTAAAGCGCTCCCACACAGAGGGCTGGTGAGAACAAGCCTTAAAAATGAGATGTTTAATGGTGTGCTGGGTGTGATGGGAGATGAAGTGAGACTTAGGTCTTAGAACCTTGTGTGTGCCGCTTCCGTCCCGAGAAGGCTCAGATGGCGGATAGCACGTGTTCAGGATGCTCAGCCTGTAGGATCTCTTTCTGAGACAAGACCGTGCTGAAATTAGAATGGGTGAGCAGGAGAGATCAGGGCCGATGTGCTGGTGATGCGACAGGAGTGCTGGCAGAGTTGATTGCCTTCTCTGTCTGTTCCCTGTGACCTCTTCAAGGCATCACCAGACTGGGTTTCATCTTTTAAGAAGGTGAACGTGGCTTGCCTCACACACTCCCTGAGGATTGTTTACCCCTTCTTATTTATGGAATACCTAGAGGGAACCCCATGGAAAACTTGAAGCTGCTTTAAAATTCTACCCTTTCAAACTCTTCTGTCCTGTGTATAAAGTCTGCCCTTGCACTTTGTGTAGCTTTAAGAACATATGAACCAGGCAACAAGCAACTTGTTCCTCCTTTATAGCTTGGAAATTGAAATTAAAAAATATTTAAAACCTTGCTTTGAACATGCTTATCTAATTTTGAAGAAGTTTTCCATTTATCTAAAAGAAAACAACACATTTAAAATGCTAACTTTTCAAGCTTAGTTGTTTTTCTCCGGTCAACAAAATACAACTACGTGTTTCTTTGAGCATGGTGTTAGGCTGGTGGTTGACATCAATATTTCACTTTTGCGTTATTAAAAATAAAACAGCTCAGTGGTCTCTGGAAGACAAGATTTTGTCCAGAAGTCTAATGGTGGATGATAATTCTCGGGGAGTCTACGCACTCCTGTCTCCTGTACTTTCTGTTTTCTTGCCTGCTCCCTTGAGACACCTCCAGGAGCTGTGGGACTTCTTCACATCAGCTTCTCCGTATAACCTTTAAAGTGTGAATTCTTGTGGATAAAGTCATCATTTTACTCTTGATGATAAATTATCATTTCAACAATTGTGTTACAGAAAGTTTTTTGATGCATAACTCTTTAAAATGCAAACTGCTGGGTTTTATTAATCTAAAATTCTTGAGAGTTTTTTGAGCATTTCGTCCATCACTACTTCGTTTATGGCATCCCCACCCCGTTCTCACCCTGCCAACTCCTCCAATGCCCCCTCAAATTCATGACCTCTGTTTTACACACACGTGTATGTGTTCATAAAAACAGGCTACTGAGTTCACGTGTGTGTGTGTGTGTGTGTGTGTACACGGCTGGCTGGAATCAGATAACCTACTAGGCCCTCATTCCTGCAGAAGACTTACTGTCCCGTCCGCAGCCATATATTGCCTCCAGCTCTTCATGTAGAGGTGGGACCTTGTGAGATTTCCCCACCCACATTGGAACGTCCACTGGTGGTATTATTGTGCAGGTCTTACACATAAGCAAACATAGTTTTGAGATTTCATGTTTACCACATAGGTTTTAAATGTCACATGTGTGCTTACTCTCTATGAAACACATCTTGAGTTTTTTTGACAGATTTGAAAACTGAGACATTAACAAAGCTTAACACTGATAACATTCAAATATGATTACTTTGTAACTTATTATCTTCCCCATGGTGAAGGGAATAAAAGCATTGTTTGTAGATCACCTCACATCCTTGTAGAGCCCCCTTTCCCAGAGAACTAGTTTTTAAGCACTTTGTTCAGGCTGGGATGACATATGTACACATTAGGTAGCCTACATGTTTGTGATCATAATATATTTTAATCAGAGGTTTCTGTTGGTACTCATCCAGCAAAGATGTAACCAGTCTCTGTCTCCTGTCATTTACCTAATGTCTTCATGTATTTACATTGGTATTTATTTTTGATGTCTTCACTTAATTACATTGGTATTTACATTTGACACTTGAAAACTAATAATTGGGGTCTGATAAAGGACATTTTGGTATAGATTGGACACAAATTATTCTAAATGATCTTTGTGCCAGGTCTTGAATAATTCACTTCCAAGTTTGATTGAAGTTATTTAAAATTTGAAAGAAAAACATTGCCTTTGTGGATAATATATTTTCTCTCCATATTTTATAAAAGGTATTATTTCTCACATGATTTTTCACCACTGTTCCTAGTTTGCTTCTTAATTGAAGTAGTCAAAGCCCTTGATAAAATACGCTTTTAAGAGGGGGTCCTGGAAAGAATATGCTCTGGCCTTCTCAGTACAGTCAGGCTGGATATTAAAGTTTCGGTGGCCATGGGGGAAGGGAAGATGACCTTTAGCACTGGCATTTCAAGTCATTCTCCAGTTTCCTTGTCTCTGACTTTGTTTCCCCTTGACCTTAACCTGTTGGTCTACTGAAAACAAGAGCCATTGACAACATGGGGAAATTTGAGTCCATAGAAGGATTAAATATGATTTCCTTACTCTGACTTGAAGATACCTATTCAAAACCAGAAACCTGTCACGAAATTTTAACTGAAAACAGAAAACAGCCTCCGCGCTTTCTGTGATTGCTCCACACCCTGGCTGCCCTTCCAAGCAATGCTGTAAAGCCTGTGAATGCCCTCTCCTCCCTACAGCAGGTTTGCTGAAGAGAAACGTTGACTCTCTCACTAACCTTGCCCCTGTTCATGTAGACAGAACACAAGGTAAACGCCTTTGGCTAATACTGGTGGTTTACTAAATTTGTCAGTTTGAGAATAAGCAGAATAATTAAGTGATGCTTTCCGGTCTTGGCCTTGACTACCAATTGTTATATACCATCCTTCCCACAGTCAGATTTCAGGTAATGAACCGTGGGGCAGGAGAGATGGCTCAGGGGTTAAGAGCATTGGTGCTCTTCTAGAGGACCTGGGTTTGGTTCCCGGCACCCACATGGTGCCTTCAACTGTCTGTGACTCCAGTTCAGAGGCCCAGTGCCCTCTTCTGTAGTGAATGGGGGGAGCGGGCCCTGCTTTTCGTCCTGCCCGGATCCCGCACG
>LOEQ01002133.1:328788-340247 GCA_001685075.1 Bramus lutescens | reverse complement strand
TTAACCAATGAAAGTAACACATAGACAGATGACCCTCCTACATCACTCTTCTGGATTCTTTGGTACCCAGCAGGCAAGTGGTAGGTACATAGACATTCTTGCTTACCACAACAGCATACACATAAAACCTTAAAAGTTTGAGAAGAGATGCATTTTCAGAGTTCTATAGATAAGTTTTGTTAGCTGTCTAGGTGTATGTTTCTAAACTTTTAATACTTGTTTACATTTTGATAAAAATAATAACACTGCTATGCAGAAAATGAAAAGCCTCACAAGGTCTGTAGGTTCTTACCCATATGTCAGGGCAGGGCCTTTCATTTCAAGTTTAGAATTCCATCAAGAACAATCATGGTTATGCTTTTCTCTCTCCCAGATTCGTCCTCTGGGTGTCTAAAAGCCTCAAGTCACCAGGGTGCCATAGATGTTTATATCAGCCAACTGGAGGACGTGGCACTGACTTCACAGGAAGGTGAGCTAACTGGACTGTCAGTGCTTGGTGTGTAATGTGAGGAAAGAATAAGACAATGTTTGGAAAGTGGTCGGATTAGCTACTGTCATTTCAAGAAACTTTCTCCCGTTAGATCCTGATCTAAACAGGGATATTGAGCCCTCTAAGCCAACCAGACATCTTTATGATTAGTACAGATGGCCATGGAGACAAACTTTATTTTTGTACAACAAGCAAACATGCTGTTATATTTTGACTGTTACTATAGGATTTCTACTGTGGAGCATTCAGTTTTGTCATGTAGGAAATAGTGTATTCTTTGTAGGGAAAACCCTCTAAATTTAGCCTTTCTTGCTACCCTGTAGAGAACCTCCATGTTATTGTAGAACAGCAGCCTTCAAATGTGGTCCTGAAGTATCTCTATAAAGGTCCCCAAGGCAGACTTCTATATAATTTCTCATCCAGGTCACTTAGTCTGAGTTCGCATATTTTATGTGAAATTGTATAGTTTCTGTTCACTGGAAAGCGGAATACGAGTTGTGTCTAAACAGCCATCTTAAATAGACTTTATTTCTCTGAAAGCCAATTCTATATGTCGGTGTACGTGTGAGCATGGTAACAGGTGACAGTGTAGCTTAGCTGTGTGGACTGAGGTGCAGAAAATTAGGAACTGTCCTTCTGCATAAAAGACGTATAAAGATTGAGAGCATCACACATCAAGCTGAGGCAGGACCAAGCTCCCCCCTCCTGCATCGAGACTGAGCAAGGCTTCCCACCATAGGAAACAGGTTCCAAAGAGCCAGCTCATGCATCAGGGACAGGCCCTGGTCCCACTGCCAGGAGCCCCACAAAAGACCAAGCTACACAGCTGTCCCCCACATGCAGAGGGCCTAGTTCAGTCCCATGCCGACTCCCTAGCTGTTAGTCCAGGGTCTGTGAGCTCCCACAAGCTCAGGTCAGCTGTGTATGGGTTTCTCCATCACAATCTTAAAACCCCCATCTCCTCCTCACCTGTTCTTGCTCATATAATCCCTCTACCCTCTTCAACATCAAAAGAATTTGTCGGAATTCCTTCTGCTTCTGTTGTGGGAACAATTTGAGGAGTATTGCTATTGGCTCTTCTTTGAAATTCTGTACTGAAACCATCTGGCCCTGGGCTTTTTAGGTGAGAGACTTTTCAATGACTATTTCTATTTCCTTAGGAGGTCTGTTTAAATTGTTTATCTGGTCTTGACTTAATTTGTCCATTTCTTTTGGATTTTCCAATTTTGTGGAGTAGATTTTGAAGTGTGACTTAACGATTCCCTGTATTTCCTCAGATCTGTTATGTCCTTCTTTTAACTTCTTATTTTATTAATTTGGACATTTTCTCTCTGCCTGTTGGTTAGTTTTGGATGAGAGTTTGTCTGTCTTGTTGATTTTCCCAAAGAACCAACTCTTTGTTTCATTGAGTCTTTGTATTGTTTTTTGTTTCAATTTTATTGATTTCAACCCTGAATTTGATTATTTCCTGCTGTCTACTCCTCCTGGGTGAGTTTGCTTATTTTTGTTCTAGAGCTTTCAGGTGTGCTGTTAAGTCACTTGTGTGAGATTTCTCCAAATTCTCTATGTAGGCACTTAGTGCCATGAACTTTCCTCTGAGCACTGCTTTCATTGTGTTCCATAAGTTAGGGTATGTTGTGGATTTATTTTCATTGAATTCTAGGAAGTCTTTAATTTCTTTATTTCTTCCTTGATCCAGAGGTGGTTCTGTTGAGAGTTGTTCAGTTTCCATGACTTTGTAGGCTTTCTGTAGCTTGTGTTGTTGAACTCTAATTTTAGCTCATGCTGATCCCATAAGATACAAGGGGTTATTTCACATTTTTTATATCTGTTGAGATTTGCTTTATGAGTGAGTACGTGGTGAATTTTAGAGAAGGTTCCATGAGGGTCTGAGAAGAAGGTATATTCTTTTCTGTTTGGATGGAATATTCTATAGATGTCTCTTAAGTTCATTTGAGTCATAACGTCTGTTAGTTCCTTTGTTTCTCTGTTAATTTTCTGTCTGACAGACCTGTCCAGTGGTGAGAGTGGGGCGTTGAAGTCTCCCACTATTCGTGTAGGGTTTGATGTGCAATTTAAGTCTTAGTAATATCTGTTTTATCAATGTGGGTGCCCTTTTATTTGGGGCATAGATGTTCATAATTGAGACTGATCTTGATGAATTCTTCCTTTGATGAATATGAAATGTCTTTCTCCATCTCTTTTGATTAATTTTAGTTTGAAGTCTCTTTTGTTAGATGTTAGGATAGCTACACTGACTTGTTTCTTAGGACCATTTGGTTGGGGAAACTTTCCAGCCAAACTTTCTTAGGATCATTTGGTTGGAAAATCTTTTCCCAAGCCTTTACTCTGAGGTCTGTCTATGAAGTTGAGGTTTGTTTCTTGTACGCAACAGAAAGATGGATCCTGTTTTCATATTCATTCTGTTATCCTGTGTCTTTTTATTGGTGAGTTGAGTCCATTGATATGAAGAGATGTTACTGACCATTGATTGTTAATTCCTGTTATTTTGGGGGGTTGCTGTTGGTGATGGTTGTATGAGTGTTTGCCTTGTTTGGGTTTTGCTGGTGTGAGATCATCTTTGCCTGTGTTTTCATGGATGTGACTGAGTTTATCACTCTTCATCCACTCAAAATATTTATGATATTTTAATATTAGTTACAGCATTGTTTCAACATATTGAAATAGCATGTGATATTACAAATTTGATTAGGATTATAATTTTGTTTTTTCCTACTGCAACCACATTCCTGGCAACTAGAAACAACAATCTCTGTCTTCTTTGAGGTTCCTTTGCTTAGTGTTGGCCAAGGACCTTGGTGGTCTGTCCCAGCTTTGCTGTCCACTGTCTTGTGGAGTCTGAGGTCTGCACCATCTGCCATGAGGAGACATGGTAGAATGCTTGTGTGTTCTGTCCTGTGAGAGTGAGCATAATGGCAACCTTATCTATCCCCCAGAAAGTCTGAGCCTGAGAGCCAGCTTTGCCTGTGAGTGCTGATGTTTCCACTGACCATGTCCTAGGGAGGATGAATAGTCCTCACACAGTATGCCTCCAGGGTGTGGCTTCACTGGGATTAATTATTTTTGGATTTCTGAGAGGCTAGTATTGGCTGACGACCATACACAGGTTTGTCTACCTGACTCCCTTCTCTCTTTGTATGAATGAGAGCTCCTAAGTCGTGTGTGTATGTGTGTGTTGTATGTGCACATATGTGTGAATGGAGGCCATTGAGCCATCTATCTGCCCCAGAAGTCTATCTTAACCCAAATGTCCCGCTGCCATTCATTAGGAAGACTAAGAAGGTGTGAAACTAAGTCCAAAGCTGAGGTTAGGCAGACTAACAGGAAACTTGACCCTTATGTAAGTGATTTCTAAAAGGACCATTTGCGATGTCTGTCATCCTCTGTCCCAGAGATGAGCTGCAGAGAGAAGCAGAATGGCACTGGTGCAGTAGGCATGTGCTGGTGACCCTGCAGTGAGATTGTCCCACAGGATTTCACAGCGAATACACTGATGTAGTAGGTGTGTGCTGGTGACCCTGCAGTGAATGGCGCTGTGCAGTAGGCATGTGCTGATGAACCTGACTGAGATTGTGTCACAGGATTTCGCAGCTAATGGAGTACTTTTTCTGATTTAGTCCTTTAGAATCTAAAATCTTCCTTTGGAATAACCAGCAGACCACACTGAAATAAAGCTGAGAGCTTTGCCGTTAGCGCTTCCAAGACTGTAGCCGATCACTAGTCAGCTGGAGTCCAGATGGGTTTGTTATTTTTCCTTACACTCTAGCATGACTGAACACCCAGGCTTCTGTGGGTCACGTGGCACAGTGGTGTGGGGAGCATCAGAGTGACTGAAGCAGGCTGGCCGTCCTTGCTCTGAACCTGCGTTCTGCCTGCAGCCGCGGTGGGCACCTGAGCCAGTCCTCCGCCTCCGCTGTACTTCATGAAACTCAAATAGCAGCTCGTGTGTGGTGGTTACTGCTCCTTGTTGGTATGGACGAGCTGGGTGGGGGTTAGCAAAGGAGAGCTGGTAGCTCCCACTCCTGACAGAGCCATGACGGACGTTTTCAGAGGTTGCTTGACTGCCTGGGAGAAAGAAAATTCACTGCTGTTTGCATCAGTATACCGAGGAGAAAAACAGTAAATCAGGAACAATATTTTAATGAAATTTATATTTTATTTGTATTGTTTTTCTCTACTGCAGGCTCTATTACTGTCAAGGCCCCATCTTCCCTACAAGCTTATTTAAAGTTATCAGGGAAAGAAGTGGTTGTGGATGCAGACGCTCATGTTCATGACATGGCCAAGGATCATAAAGGTGGCGGCGTGACGGTCACAGGTAAGCAGACTGTGGTAACCGTTGGTGGATGGTGCGTGAGCGGCAGTGCTAACTGCAGCTCCGGTTAACCATGGATGGATGGCCACCGCACATGCGTGAGCGGCAGTGTGCTACCTGCAGCTCCGGTTAACTATGGATGGATGGCCATTGCGCATGCGTGAGCGGCAGTGCTAACTGCAACTCTGGTGTGCCTGACGTTGTTCTTGCCGTGACTGTCAGTGACATAGCGCAAACACCGTAGAAAAGACCTCGTTACTCACGTAGGGTCACTCAGTGCATCTGTCCTTACGTAAAAGTCTGGGCCTTTTACATTATTACACAAGCCTTAAGTTAACTGCGTGGTGAGACAGGAATCCTGTTTGCTGTGCACACTGTAAATTCTCTCTTTTGGTGTGGCAAAGTCTCAGTTCCACAACTTGAATAATTTTTGTGAATTTTTCATTACTTCTAGCTACACTAATGCCTATACTGTCTTTAAATATTTGTTTTCATGGCTACTAAAATTAATGCTAGTATTTCCGTTTAAATTTTAATACAATGTCATCAGGAAGAACACTGAAGTAAACTGCCCATGTCCATGTGCTACAGGCTTACCCTTGAAAGGGTGTTCTTAAAGTCAAGTTTCAATTTTAAGAGTTCTTTTTCTAGGTCATGAGAGTTAAGAGAGCAATCTACTAAAAAGAAAAAAGAAAAAAAAAACACCCTGGATATTGACAAAATCATAATAAGAATAAAAACATCTGTATTCCCAGGTCTGACTGTCAGTAGAATCGAAATTACAAGATTAAAATGTGATTAATGTCAGAGTATATTAATTGTGCTGAGAATCAATTGAGACTTGGGGTCGGTTGATTTTGTTAGTCTCTTTTCGGCCTCCCTGAGTAGTCCAGGTGGGCCAGGATTTACAGTCCTGGTGTAGCCCACCAAGTATTGCCACCGTGTGTAGCCTAACTTCTTGAGTTTACAAGGAGCCGAGAGCTGTCTAGCGCTACTTCAGACTCTGTGTGTGCATCACTGCCCTTCTCTACCCGGCTCTTTTCTGTCTGCCCTTTCCTGTCTGTATTTGGACACTCACTCAACAAGCACTTCTGGAGTCAGACACGGCTAGAAGCTAGGAATGCAGAAGCCGTACAGAGCTGATCCTCTGCCTCCCGAGGGACTTATGTTCTACTGCGAAAGACAGTGCCGGCCGGGCGCACGCCATGAAGGTGATGTGCAGGGTGCATAAGATTAGATCAGCACGAGTCTGAGAAAGCAGAGTCAAGAGAACAGAGAGGGAAGGTGCCGAAGGATTGATTTGGATTTTATACTGAGAGCACTGAAAAGCTTTGCCCTGGAACTCACGTAACTAGGTTTGGATGTTAGAACGGTCACTTTATGTTTCTTGCGGGGAACGTGCAGAGAGGACAGTTGGCGAGAGCAAAGCCGGTCAGAGGCTACGATGGATCCCGTGGCCCGGCCTCTGCAGTAGCTGCTCGCGGTCAACAGCGGGTCACTTCCGATTTCGGAGGGAGGAAAAGGCCAGCCATGCCGTGACAACGCATAACATTTATTGGTTTTTAAAACTTTTTAGCCTCTTCTGCCTTTTTCATGTGCTCCTAAACTCGGGCTCTGCTTACTGAACCAGAAGTCCAACTGCAGAAGATTCTCTTCCTGCTTGCTGCCACCGTCAGGGCCGCAGAGTCCTGCAGAGCTGCAGACCCTGTCCTATGGGGCTGGTCCTGGGTTAGTGACAGGACAGGGCGCCTCAAATGGAGCAGGAGCAGCCTCTCTCGGCACTGTAGGAGCAGCTGCAGGAGGTGAGGAAAACTCTTCCTGCTCTGCTTCGGTTCCTGTTTATGAAGTCATCAAAAAAGAGACTGACTGTTGGAACCTGGGCAGAAATCAGCTGGGGTTCCCTGGGAGGGAGCGCTCAGGCTGAGGAAATGTCAGATTAAGGGAAATGACCAGGAGGCCTGAAGGCCAATACCAAACAGCCCCAAGTTTATTTCTCAAGTAGCTTATACACTACAGGCAAAAGGCAGGACACAGAGCAGGGCAGTCAGCTGACCCCTCCCTGCCCTGTCCTCGGGAGGAAGCTCAAGCAGGCACATTGTCTCATTCAGTTAAGCAGCCTCTAATCTCTAACGAGCAGTGCCTCTGGCTGGCACACACCAGCCCAAACCTTATAGAAAAATGTGCTCTTTCCCATGGCCTTAGTCAGAGTTTCTCACAGCCCTCAAGGTTACTGGAACAAGCAGAGCAGGCAGGCAAGCTCGAACTCAAATGACTTCTTTAGGGCAGAAATGACTCCAGATGGAAACTGAGTCACACGTGGGCTCCCACAAGATCACATTATTCTTTCCCACACGGATATCTGATTGGAAACCTAATTTTGGAAACAGTAAGCAGGTTTACGTGTAAGTTAGGTTATAAGTAGCTGAGTTCAGCTCCTCTGGGCCTTCCGCGTGGGCTAGGAGGCAGAGAAACAGAAAAACTACCCTTATTTCTAAGAGCTCTGGATTGTGTTTGTAGCCAGACTTCTGGATACTTTCTGTAAGAAGTCTTTCTTGTGGAAGTCAGATTGGTTCCTGTTCTGTGGTTCCCTGCCCCAGCCGTCACTGAAGGCCACCTGTAGAAACCCTCTGCTCTTCATGAGAATTCTGATTCTGCTTTGTGCATTCTCCATATATGGCAAGTTGAACAAGCTGTGAATAGCTTTGGTAATACCTTTTAAATAAGTTAATTTCTCTATCGAGTTTTAGAATTCAGTTTCATCAATTTACTTATGAAACTTGATTGTGGTATATCTAGTCTCCAAGCCCTGACGTGTCTGTGGTACAATAAAGAGCGTTAAAGGAAAGACTGATGTTTGTCCTGCTTGTCTTATATGGATGCCAGCAGTACTGCTCAGCTACGCCTCGGTCAGACTGCAGCGTAACACACACACACACACGTAGAGTTCTCGGCGTATTACTGCTTAGAATGGAAAACTGGGGCTGGAGAAGAGGCTAGCCAATAAAATGCTTGCCTTATGAGCATGAACGCTAAAGTTTGACCCACATACATAAAACAAACAAGAAACAGATTATTATAAACAATCGTAGTCCTGGGGAGGTGGCAACAGGCTGGTTCCTGGGCTCTCTGGCCACCCAGTCTCGCCGACTCAGTGAGTTCCAGGCTGTTTGAGAAAACCTGTTTGAAAATACAGGTTGGGTAGGACCCAAGGAACAATCCAGAGGTTATCATCTGGCCCCCACGCACTAGAGAGTCGGGCCAGAAGTTGGAAAGAAGTTGAAATGTGACCTAAGTCTTTAGGTTCTATTTTGTAACGTAAGGATAGATTTTATTGCTCCAAATACGGAAAAAAAAAAGTGTAGTCTTTTGACATGACTTTTAGAAATAACTGCTGTTTTTAAAATATACAGAAGTAATTTGGGGAAATTCAGTAACTAGAAACAGAATGCTGTCAGGTTTATGTATGTAAGGCTTTCTTCTTTTTTATGTCTACTGGTGTTTTGCCTGCACGTATGTCTGTGTGAGGTCTCAGAAGCCCTGGACCTGTAATGACAGACAGTTGTGAGCTGCCATGTGGGTGCTGGGAATTGAACCCAAGTCCTTCTTGGAAGAGCAGCCAGTGCTCTTAACTGCTGAGCCATCTCTCCAGCCTGTATGCTTTTCAAAGCGTTTACTTAAATATGCTGATGGAGAGTTAATGTAGGAACTGTTTTCATAACACTTGTGTTCTTATGTTTTATTTCCTTAACAAAGGGTGGGGTTTTGGAAATGCCATGGATAATGAGACAAACAACGCCTTTGTTAATGTCCACCCAAAAGACCGGGATTTGTTTCTGCTCATTGTAATCTTTGTAAAGGCTGATAGCATTTGTATACCTTTTTTTTTTTCCCGAGACAGGGTTTGTCTGTAGCTTTGGAGCCTGTCCTGGAACTAGCTTTTGTAGACCAGGCTGGCCTCAACTTGCAGAGATCTGCCTGCCTCTGCCTCCCAAGTGCTGGGATTAAAGACATGCACCATGACCGCTCAACTTGTCTAACAATTTTGAAAAGAAAAATCTCCCAGGCAGGATGCAGTTACAGGGATTAAGTTAGCCTCTCACCTTAAGCAATGATAGAGAAATAATAAAATACATTTTTCATCAGTTTTGAAGACACTGACATCAGGCACTTAAAGAAAGCAACCGTTGAGGGATAGAACCAATGTAAAGAGTGCTGATTGTGGCTTTGATGATGTCATCAGGGTCCAGCACAGCACAGTCCAGGTGTCCAGTCTGGCTGACTCTGTGCTGAGGGACGGAGACAAAGCTTCCAAAGGCAATGGGGTCCCGGATCACACAGTGATGGAGGACAGACCACCAAAGTCTGTTCAACCAGAAGCAAGCTTTATCCCTGAGAAAGAAAAAATCACCATGGGGCACACAGAGCTTATCAGCTATAGCTGTGACCACAGCCAGAGATCGGGCTTCTGTAGCTATGGCCATGGGGCCTGGATTGGGGCCTCCTCTTAGAGTAAAATCAAGCACCAGGTGTGGACCAGAGAGCTCGTACAGCCTTGAGGTCAGGCTTAAAGTCACACAGCATTTTAAGTTTTACAACTTTTGGTTCTAGGATGTTAGAATATTAACTTAGAATGTTTGCAAAAGCCTGTGACTGACACAGCCACTTTTCACTGTCCCTGAAGGACTGCAAGGCATACTGGCAGAGGATCCCCTGGAGGCCGCAGTTGGAAGCTAACCTGTGTCTGCCGTACCTGCCTGGCTGGGAAGCTGGGAGGCCTCTGTTCACAGTGACTGTCAGGATGTCTGCTCTTAAGGCAGAAAGTGTTTGTTAAACGGTGGCTGCCAACTTTATTTTTTTTCTTCCAAAATGTGTTTGTGATTACAACTTTATATTTCTATATTCCTGGACCAAACCCAGAATATATTCTATTCCTGGACTCTTCAACACAGGTCTAGGATTTTGTCGAGACCTTTTCTGCAGCTATAAAGGTGATCATGTGATTGTCTCCCAGTCCACTTATATGACTTGTTATATTTGTTGACTAAAATATGCTGCACCATCCCTGTATCTCCTGGATACAGTTTGCCTGTATTAAACCTGCAAGTGTTAATACCGGGGATTTCTGTGTCTGTGTTCCTCAGGGATATTGACCTGAAGTTTTCTTTCTTCTTGGGGATTTATCTGGTTTGCATAGTAGACTAATACTGGCTTCTTTGGAGTTTGAAAGTATCGCTTCTGTTTCTTTGAATAATTTAAGAAGTACTGGTTGTAGCACTTTTTTGAAATTCTGGTTCTGCTATGAATCTCTCTGGGCTTGGACTTTTTGGGTCTGTGTTGATGAACTGTCCTTGGTTTAAATTTGGTGGTTTGGATAAATACAGGCATTTGTTCATTCAAGTTTTCTGACTTAAAGGAGTATAGGTTGCTAAAGAATTCCCTAATAGTATTCTGAATTTCTTTGTACTTGTTGTAATATTTGCCTGTTGATTTTTGATTCTGTTAATGTAGATCATCTCTTTCTTTTGATTAGTTTGGCCAAAAGACTTTCAATCTTATTTTTTCAAAGAACCAGCTCTTAGATTGAATTTTCCTTGACCCTATCTCATTAATTCGTGCCCTGATTTTTATCATATTGGATTTTGTTTTGGTTTGTTCTTGCTTTTCCAAATTCTTGAATTGTATCATTTAGTCATTTATTTGAGTTCATTCTATTTTTTAATGTAAACAGTGAAACTTAGGACTTAGGAATTTCCCTTTCAGGAGTACTTTTAACGTCTTCGCCAGAGGTTTTATTGTTCTGTGTTTTCATTTTCATTTAGTCCCAGGAATGTTTTTTCTTGATTATTTTACTCATTCATCATTTTGTAATGTGTTGTTTCACCTCCCCAAGTTTGTGTAATTATGAGAAAACTGTTTGCTTTTGATTGTAAGTTTTGTTGCACCATGGCCAGATAAGTAAGATACATGGAATTTTATCACTTGTCCTGATTGTGTTAAGATTTGGCTTTTGTCCCAGGATGCAATCTACGTTAGAGACGTTTCCAGTGGGCTGCTGAGCAGAATGTCCTTTAGATCTGTTAGGTCAGCTTGGTGTATAACGTCATTCAATTCTGACATTATACAATTTGTCCAACTGACCTATTTGTTGATGAAAGTTGAGTGGTGAAATCACCTGCTGGGTTTAAGGTCGTTAGTCTGTGCTTTTACTTCCAGCAGTCCACTTTTTATGAAATTGGGGACACTGTAGTTTGGAGTGGTGACAGCTTGTCTACTTCCAGGCCCCGGGTGTTCATGGTGCCTTTCCCATCCGTCCACTCTCAGTCTTTAAAGCTGAGTTTCTTGTAGACAGCAGAAAGCTGGATTTTGTTTCTTACAGTCAGCCTGTGTCTTCTGGCTGCAGAGTTGAGGCCATGAATGTGTGAAGTTGTTATTGAAAAGGCGTGTGTCGGTTGTAGACGTGTTCTTGTTTATTTTCAGTTTGTGTTCCTAGCCCTACGTTGTGTTCCAGTAACTAAGGCTTCATTTGCCTTCTTTCTATAGTGTCTTGGCTACACTTACTCCTTTCTATAGTCTCTTGGCTACACTTACTTCTTTCTATAGTCTCCTGGCTACACTTACTCCTTTCTATAGTCT
>LOEQ01002133.1:301397-315846 GCA_001685075.1 Bramus lutescens | reverse complement strand
CTGGGCTTTGTGGGTGTCTGATGGAGACTTCCTCCTCTATGGCGACCGTTCTGGGCTTTGTGGGTGTCTGGCTTCCTCCACTGTGGCTGTGGTTCTGGGCTTTGTGTAATACAGACCCCATTTGGCCTTCGATCTCTCTGCAAATCATGCTTCATGGCACTTGCTGTATATGGGCATATTCTGTCTCAGACAGGTCATAACCAGTCTACAGAGATTCTGCGTCCCGACGCCTACACCCCCAACACAAATGTGGTTAACAGTTACCCCTTGCCTACTTGAGATATTTTTCCCTCAGAGATGAATTCTGTAAATATTTTGTTATTGTCATTGATTCTTCCTTTCCCCCTTATTCTTTCTTTGTGACTATTAGCAACTCCTACCTTCGACCCATGCCATGACCATCAACGGTGACAACAGACAGAATCACACCGCTAAGGCCTTTGCCCTGGACTCAAGACGACCCACTCTCTCCCTGGTCTCGGGCATTTTCTTTCCTTGGCATCTCAGTGCCACGGAAACAAGGGCCCAGCCCTGCTGATTGACAGGGAGGTGAGGGCCCAGCCCTGCTGATTGACAGGAAGGTGAGGGCCCAGCCATGCTGATTGACAGGGAGGTGAGGGGGCTCCTGGGAAAAGCCAGCCTTCCCAGAGACAGGTAGAACAGATACTGAAATTCACCTGTGGGCAGCTGGAATGGTGAGCTAGACTCTCAACATTCTTTACGGCCCCTCAAAAACCATGTGAGTAGAAGCAATTAGGCGAAGTGAAGCAAGTAAGCCACCAGATTGGCCCAAATCACTATCCCTTCCGCTTTTGAATCAAGACATACTTGACCTAACTAGAACAGCCTGGGTGGGAAAGCCAAGCCCAGTTCTTACTGTTCTGAGGAAATCACTCCACTTCCCCTTCCCCTGCATGTTAAGTATAGAGTGATGCAGTTGATGTTAATTCATCTATGTCGAATCTTCTTCACTGTCGGTGCAAGGGCGAATCCCTTAGTTTCTAGAGAAATTCTGTCTCTCTAAGAAGGAAGCCTCTCCTCTCTTCTCAGTGCTCTTTGGAGCCTTTGTTAGCAGAGCCACCGGAAAGCCTGCCCTCATCTTCCGTCTACTTTGTGCTGTACCCAGAGTAGTTTCCCCGAGTTGCGCCGTGAGCTCTCTTGTTCAACATGCAGAATCAGGTGGCCACTGCAGCTTCCCGATGCAGCTTACTCCCAGAACCAGGTGATGTGGGCCAGAAAAACATTGTTTCCCTTGTTCTGACTGAATACGTTATTAAAAGAAATCATGTAGCTGGGCATGGTGGTACACACCTGTAATCTCATCACTTGGAAGGCCAAGACAGCAGAACAGTGTCTAATCAAGAAACAGTCTAGTCTATTGATACGTTCAAGGCTAGTCTGGCCTAAGTGTGAGACCCTGTCTCAAAAAAAGAAAAAAGTTCTTCCTGTAAACTTTCTGGCTTCATTTGCCCCTGTTTGCCACACCTCCCCTCCTGCCTCCTCTTCTTTGTTTGATACATTAGTGTGAACTTAGGAGATTCCAGACCCTCGGTCCACTCAAGCCAACAGAAAAGCAGCTGAATTTGCAGCCCATCAAGAGTGCACAGCCCCTGAGAACCGGGCGATGCTGTTCAAATAGAAGTCAGTGGGTGTGCGTAGAACAAGCTTTCAACAGCTTGCAGGTCCCAAGCATTTTCAAGGTTTACAATATTTCTCTTCTGCCTATTTTACCACCTCCAGATTCTCCCTGATAACGTGTTTGGATTTTTAATCTTCTGTTTAGAGACTTCCTTGCTGGTCTGAGAATGCTCGACAGGCCATGTGTGATGAGCAGCGGAGGGCTAGCCCCTGAGCAGAGGCTATGTGTCCAGTGTGGGCCTCTCCTACAGACCGAGTGCGGACTCTGGGTTAAGAGTTTTCCGTTTTTCTCTGGAGGCTGGCAGAGTCTCGGGGGAAGAGGCGTCTAATCACCTGCCTGAAAGGAAGTTCTGGCAGCCACCTTCTGGTTGCTGAGTGAGAAGGAAACTTGCCCAAGTGTTTGCTTTCTGTGTTCAGGGGCCTCAATTTCCCTTTCATTTTTGTGCCCAAACTCACAGTTAAACGTGGCGTTTCGCTGCACAGAAACTGTCCGCTGCTTTACTGTCTCTAGACGGTGGCAATTTTGTTCTCCTAGGGACATTTGGGGAGACATTCTTGGTTTTCAAGATGGAAACCCAGGGCCCAGATGCTAGAGGCCCAGTACCTAGAGGGCAGGGGTGTTAACTATCCAGTGGTGACAGGACCACCCCCCTCCTTGCAGAGAACTGCCTTGTCTGTTGGGGTTGAGAAAGCTGGATTGAGAAGGTGATGCCCATGCTCTGCTTTGCTTGGGGAGGTGCACCCCGAGGTGTGGGGCAGAGGAGACCTGGGTCTCTGCTCCTCCAGAATGCTAACCAGGACTTGACTTAGTCTCCTCCCAAGGCACTCCCTGAAGTCTATGGGACTGCTAAGCTTAAAACCCATCAGGCGTTCCCAGCTTTCTCTGCTGTGGCGTGGGGTTCAGAGCTGTCTTGGGTCACCTCAATTTGTTCAACTATTTTCAAGTTCCCCCAGTCTCGTTGCCTGTTTCCTTTCCTAATTTTCTTTCCCAAATGGGCCCTGCTGTTCAGCTGCAATTGTGATAGGGCTTCAAGAGAAATTGTATGTGGATGTTTGATCTGCCGTGTTAACCCAGACTTGGGTTTCTATAAGACAAAGAAAGTAGGTTATGTTGTACTTTGAAAGAAATAGTCCATCTTTTAAAACAAAACACAGGACTTCTGTGACCATTTCTGACCTCTTTATACATGGAAAAAACGCCCCCCAAAATGAGTAATTTTAAGTGCCAGCCATTTGTGTATTTTGAGGGCTGGCAGTGGGCGGTTCACTCCCCGTAAGCATTTGTACAGTCAGTGTTTATAGTAAGCATTATGTCTTTTATAATCAAGTGCCAGGAAAGTAGTCAAACACTTGAAATTAAGCCTGAAGATGACTCCATGCCGTTTTGTGGGAATATGGGGACAAAATGTCTAAAGATTTAACCCTTTACTTCATGTGCTGTTTATTATTTACTATGGCCCAAAGTCAGTGAAGTTATGTGTTAACACTTAGTATTTTTTTTTTGTCCATGAGACAGGTAAATTATTTCTGTCTGGTAGAAACCCTAACCCGAGGTTCTGTCTGTATTGCCCTGTAGGACAGTAACCAATTTTAGCTCTAACCTGAGGCCCATTATTCAACCTTCTTTCTTCAGTCCCTACCCAGTGTTTTCTAATGCTCTATGCCCTGATTTTATTTCTCTCATTCATGAATCAAATGAATCTCCAGCTCATAATTAAGTTTGCTTGAGAATAATCTTTTGGATGTTTTTAGGTTCTATTTTGGCACAACTAAAATGCTTGAGCTATTTCCAGTTCGGCATCTGGAAGAAGCACCCAGTGGTCCCACCCCAGTGACAGAAACAAGGGAGTCCTAGGTCAGGTCCGGCCCTTGACTGCGGCCCTGCCTGGACCCACTCTCAGCGCTGCCCTCTGACTGCCGCACGCACCTTTGGACATCCCGCGATGTTGAGAGACGTGATTTGCGTGCAGAAGATGGCTACAGTTTTTATAATGTCGTCCGTCAGCTGGGTACAGCAGGAGACATCCAGGTGTTCCAGGTGCAGCGAGGTCTTACAGAACCTCTGGAAGAGATTCCCAGGGCTGCAGGGTTTGCTTTGTGTTCCCCCTTTAAACTTTCCCCCTTACTTTCCCTTAGTCTCTGTGGATCCAATACCGTGTCTGTCTGAAGCTAACTCGCCTGCAGTGGTTTATTTAGTATTCATTTGGGACCCTTCAATATAGATTTTTGCCATGAACAAACCAAATAACAAAATATTACATCCAAAATCAGGTTAGCAAAAGATACACGTCAAATTATAAGTTTATCAATACTCAAATTCCTGCTAGTAAAATCCAGGTTTTCTGAAGTCACTCATGATGAAATGTGATTGGCGTATCAGTAATTAACAGGGTTATATTTGTCCAGATGATTGGAGAAAAGGGCTCTGGATGTGAGAGCAGATGGCAGATACGTCAGGGTGATGGTGGAAAGAGCATATTCTTTCTACTTTTTTCCATTGTGTACAACCTATGAGAACTTAAAAAACACTTTTGGAGCCCCCATTTCTCTACTAATTAGTGTGCATAATACCTAGAGCATAGCATTATTCTGAATGGCCAGCACAGTCATCTGTCACAGAGTGGCTCACCGCTTCCCTACGGCAATACCTGGACGGCCATCCGTGTGTGGCTGACGGTTAATTGGATAACGAAAGCATGGCACACAAAGACACTGGGATTTGTTGGGCCATCGAGAAAACTGACATCAGGAAATTTTCAGGGAAGCGGTTGAAGCTGGGAGGTATTGAACTGAGCAAGGTAACCGAGACTTACAAAGATAAAACCCACATAGCTCATCTATGGATCTTAGCGTATAATGTCTATCTGTGTTTAAACAAGTGGAGGTAACACAGAGCAGAAAGGAGGCCATGGGGTGGGCTAGGCAGGATGAATGATACCAGGAGGGGGAGGGGACAGGGACGAGAATCAACAAAAACAGAATTTGCTTAAAAGTCCCATACTGAAACCTAATACTGCCTCTGCTAATGTGCTAATTTAGAAAGACTCTATAACTCTGCAGATATTATATAAGAATCGAGGAGCTGGAGAAATGGCTCAGCAGTTAGTACAGAAGACCAGAGTATGGTTCCCAGTTCCCAAGACCAAGACCTGAACCCAGGCCAAACAGTTCAGGGGATCCGATGCCCTCTTTTGGCTTCTATGGGCACACATGCGTGCACAGTACACACGATGGAGAGAATAAAAATAATAAAGGCTTTAAAAATGTTATTCAAAGAACAAAATGATCCACAGAAATAAAGCTAAATGTGTGACTATAAAAATATAATAAATCAAGACAAGTGGAAATCAGATGTCATGAAAAGTCCTGCCTTACACTGTAACCATGGCAACCACCAGCCACTCCCCCTCCTCACCACTGAAACCATGGCAACCCTCAGCCACTCCCCCTCCTCACCACTGAAATCAATGCAACCCTCAGCCACTCCCCCTCCTCACCACTGTAACCATGGCAACCATCAGCCACTCCCCCTCCTCACCACTGAAACTATGGCAACCCTCAGCCACTCCCCCTCCTCACCACTGTAACCATGGCAACCACCAGCTACTCCCCTCCTCACCACTGTAACCGTAGCAACCATCAGTCACTCCTCAGATTCCGCAGCACTGTGAAAAGGCTCAGATGCTTAGGGTTCTGTGTCCATAACCCTTCACCATTAATTTTACTTTGAGTATTAAACTTGGGGATTCTACTGGGTTCTTAGATAATAGCTCTTATTTATATGAGACTGGATGCCCATTGGGCTACATGCCAGCCTTGCTTTGGGGACTGAGGAAGGACTTGAGTGTCAGGTAAACTCATGACTGTCAGACTGATGCTAACATGAGTGCCTCTGTACCTCCGCTTCTGCTGTTTGTTTTTGTTTTAGAGCTAAGGATGAGAAAGAGCTAGTGTACAGCTACAGAGAAGGGAGATTTAGAGGAGACACAGTCTAGCAAGGCACCCAGATCTGACACTGTTTGAATCTGGGTGGGAGGGGGATGTAACCTAAAGGGTGGTTACACAGATTATATGTGTATGTGTGTTTGTATATACGATATAGCGCCTATCAAAATCAATTGCTGCTAAAGTTCCATACTGTATAGAGTATGATCAGAGGTGCTCTACAGAGACTGCTAGTGTGTAGCACATGGTGAGTGCCTCATAAAGTTTAGTGCTTGCTTTAGCTACACATGTACTAAAGTTGGAAGCACCCAGACGAGATTAACTTGATCCACTGTGAAGGATAGCATGCTTGTTGGAGGGAAAAAGTCAATGGATGATTACTACAGTTGATAGTGATATCATTGTGTTTGTTTTTTTATCACTGTGATAAAACACTGACCAACAACAGCATAAAGGATGAAAGGGTTATCTCACCTTACAGCTTCAGATCACAGTCCATCCCTACAGCAACAATGATCACTCACTCACTCTCCACAGTTCCCTCAACCAGGACCACCAGCCCAGGGCTGGCACTGCCCGGGGTAGGATGAGCCTTCCCACTCCAAACTCATCAAGAAAACCCCACAGACTTGACCCATAGGCCAATCTAACGGAGACATTTTCTCAGTTGAGGTTTCCTCTCCTGAAATGACCCGTGCCCATGAGAAGCTGACAAAAGCCTAAGCAACACAGTCCAAGTAGATCTCAAAACTTCTCACCACAGAACAGTAAGCCCATGAGAGAATGGATGATGGCGAGCCTGAGGGGCCACTCTGTGGTGAATACACACATCCATATACTGTGATGTGCAACACTTTTGACAGCAGAAACTTCACTGGAAAAGACTGTTAGCTGCTGGTAGCTTTTTTGTGACACCACTGTTAATAAATGTATACTGACGGAGAGAAAGCCATCTTGGCGATTATCCTTCTCTGACCACAGCAGCCAACAGTGATGACAGAGCCCATGCAGAACTGGGATTTTCCATGGGGCTCAGCACTTTCTGGGCCTGACTCATCCTGGGTTGTGGACTAACTTCACATGGAAATCTGTAATGTCTAGAACCAAGCGATCCAGGAATTGGAAGGGGTCACTGATCGGGGATAGAAGGGTCGCTGGATATAAACAAGCTCTGGGAACACCCGGGGTGGTTCAGAGGGAATCCACCTTTGACTGGAATCGATGGCTTTCTCTCTCAGCTCACTTGCCAATAGGACTTCAGTGAGTCTCTTGGGATCCTTTCTGGAACTGTGCTAGTTTCAAGGGCTTTCACAAGCATCCCATTAGAACTTAGTACATTCTCAGTAAGTATGGGATGTGGACTGGTCCTATGCAAGTGTCTTCCAGAAAATTAAGTCTGTCTTAATAACACGAGAATTTTGATATTGCAAAGTGGGGGGTAATATTGTTTCCTCTTAGAGAGCGGGCAAAGAGACAAGTCATAGCGCCAACGGTGTTTGCTCTGTGAGGAACCGATGGGACAATCTGGTGGCAAAGGTGCTGGTTATGCAAGCCTAATGGCCGCTGTTCAACAGCCAGGGACACAGTGGACAGAACAGATTCCTGAAGTCGCTCTCTGAGCCCACACATGCTGTGGCACACCTGATATACACACAGAGAGTGATAATAATTAATCAAAAATGGAGAACCTAGAAAGCAGGCTGGCTTTAAAGGGAGATGCAAGGCACCTCTTCAGCCCTGAGTGCCAATGTCTGTGGGGGAATGGGTTCCTGTGAGTTTAGGAAGACTCTACTAGACTCTGAAACTGAAATATTTGGAGGTTTTTAAATTCAGTAACTTAAGAAGTAATGTTAAAGCCTCTGATACATTCCCAGCTGCATTGGAAACCCCTAGACAAAAAGATCAGTGCAGGGTTTGTGCTAAATCGGAGGCGAGTATGCAAGCTCAAGTCCACGTAAGTCACCCTGAGGTCCCACGTCTGCAGGCGTGTCTCAGCGCGGTCACTCAAAGTCCTCTCTTCTCCTCCAGAGACAACTGCCAGGTTCTCTGCTGGCTCCAAAGCTGCCCCAGTCACTCACGTCAATCTTAGACTTCTTCCGAGTCAGTCCCTTACAGTGAAGACGGAAAGAGGGTGGAATGCGACCAAGTTCGACTCCCTTCCAGTTTATCAGCTGTTCTTGCTGTGCGGAACACTTTTACGGAGAATGTCCATGTCACCCCGTGTCTCCTGCACTGAGTCACAGTGTGGGGGCTAATAACTACATTCCTAAACTGGGTACCTTGCCGGGATCAAGTTTCGCTCCTCTCTGTAGACTGTCACACCAGTGCTCTTTTGCCCAAATTCTGGTTTAATCCATCTCAACAGGTGGCAGCTCTTTGTCGTCCATTCTCATGACACTATCCCTTGATCATGAGCCTAACAGGGCCCCATTAGTTGTCCTACAAAGTTGGAGTTTTTTGTTTTGTTTTGTTTTTCTCTCTGTTGCTAATTCTGGAAAAACCATTGTGCTCTCAAGAACTAACTTCCTTAATAAAGATGAACTGGACTGGCACAAAGCTAAAACACAATTTCCCCAATTATAAGTGATGGCACTTGGGCCTCATACAGTGCTGAGACGTGGAGGCACATTTCCTCAATGACAGCCTCCTTCCTACCAGACATCGGAGCATGTGGGGGCCGGTCCTGGATATGGGCATGCGCTCTGCAGAGCCTGGAGCCCCATCCTGGTGAGAATGGTCTCGCTTCCCCCTCTGCTGGGAAGCCAGGCCTCCAAAGACATCCCTGCTCTTCAACAGGAAAAGAACAGTATGGGAGGAAAGGGGACAAAGCCTAAGGCAAGCATCTGCAAAGGAGCTTCCATACTTCACATTATCTAAAACTTACATGGCAATCTGGGAAAGAAATGTTGGCTTCAGCCTCCTCAGCTGTGGTCTACAAAGCCCAATAATTCTTCCAGGCAGCAGGAATGACTCCGAGCTCCTGCTCCTCTCCCTTCGCTTTCTTGTGTTTGTTCTCTTTGGATCTCCTTGTATGAAGCTGTTTGTGTAGCTACCTTATTGTCTGCAGTGTTTGTAGCTTTAGAAGCCATGTCCAGTTATCCTTATGGCATGGATCTTTGGCCCATAGATGAAGGCTAGCTCACTGAGGAAGACTCCTCAGAGAATGGAGACTCTTCTTAATACAAGGGAGGAGAATGCACCCCTGCAGATGGCAGGTGGCCAGGACTATTTCCTTCCTGCACAAGGTCTAGGGACCTTTTGACTGAGTTCAGCAAGGGAGGAGAATGTGCTCCTACAGATGGCAGGTGGCCAGGACTATTTCCTTCCTGCACAAGCTATGGACCTTTTGGCTGAGTTCAGCATCACTGAATAAATTACTCAACTCCCCTAGGTCTCAATGCTCTCCTCTGCAGCACAGGAAAATGTGGCGCCTAAATCCTGGCACTTCATGATTTATTTGTTGGTAGCTTCAGTGGGTTAATATGCCATAAGCGATCGCACAGTGCTTGGTCCACAGCTGACATTTGGCAAACAGTACCTGGTACCATTATTGTCACCAGACTCTCCCTGGCCCTGCCAAATATTTTAAATTGTGAAAAACTATAGTAAAATATTTTAATTAGATACTCTCAATAAATACATATTAATGTACTTTGTAAATTATGTAGATATATAATTGATTAAACATGTTTTAAGAATATATAAGCAAATACTATCAATAAAAATCTAAGTAATAGTCTTAGAAATTCTGGTATTTCCTTCTGACCCCAAAATAGATTGCCTTGTTCATCTTCAGAATAAACGTTTTCTCAACAGCACACCTTTGGATGTCAGTAAATCTGGATGGTCACTGACATCACAGCTCCTGTTATAAGTCTGGACTGAAAGAGGGGAATTTTTTCCGAAGTATACAGTGCAGTAGGGTGCATGGAAGGAAAGCAGGAGGTGGAGAACTGGGGGACAGGAAGATGAGCAAGAAGCAGCAACGGAAAATGCACCCTGGAAAAGCAGAGGGAAGACCAGGAAAAGAACAATGCATCTTCTAGTGGGAAATGACATGTTGGTAAGCAGAGTTTGTTGGAAAAAATCTAGAATAGTTTCTGGCTTCAGCTCTTATCTACAAACTAGAAATGGGCCAGCAGGAAAAAGACAACAAGGACACCCACGTTTTCCGTTTCTCCGAGGGAAGGGGCTGGGGGGAAGATTAATTCCTCTGTAATTCTCAGGCAGGAAGGGCTGCTGCTTTCTGTCCAGTCACCCTCACTACTTTTTTGTCCTTTTTCTTACATTGTCTCAAGAAAATGGCAACTGAGACCCATGGTCATCTAAGGACAGTCTCGTGCATCCCAGTGTCTCTAAGAGACACTAACCCTAACCCTAACCCTAAGAGAGTCTCAGGACTGTCAGGACAACTTTGCCCCTTCATCTTAGGATATAGTAGAACCAAAGATGTGTGTGGTCCATGCTGGCCTTAAACTTCAGATCCTCCTGCCTCTGCCTCCTTCAGCAAACCCTACCAGCCTGCACCACCAGGCTCAGTAGTTGAGAGCACCGCCTGCTCTTCCAAAGGTCCTGAGTTCAATTTTCAGCAACCACATGGTAGCTCACAACCATCTGCAATGAGAGCTGGTGCCTTCTTGAGGAAGAGACCTGGTTAGTCGTCCTCATCAACTTAGATCATGAGACCCAATATGGACAACAACAGAACCACCATATACGGGCTGCCCGTGCATGCTTCAGCATGGTCAGGGCATAAATTTCATTTTTCAGAACCAAAGATGATCTACTCAAGGGAGGTTTCTAGCCTCGTAGAAAAGCTCAGACCTGGAACCTGTGGGATTATGGGACTCTAACACATTTTTAACCTTAACTTTCCTCATCTGGAACAGCAAAATAAAAATATCTCTACTTATCTCATAGGCTTTGGGAAGTTTGCAAAAAAGCATGTTTCCTGTTGGCACAAACAACAGCCTTCCCAAAAGCTGTCTTGTCTCTTGGCGTTGACTCAGGAGCCATGGACCAGCGCTGCCTGCCTGGGATCCCATCTGCTGTCAGGAGGGTTCAGAAAGGAAACAAAGCAGGGAGAATCTTCATGGGTCTCGCAGAAATCATACCCCAGAGAACGGCAGCTCTCCTGAGCCACGCGGCAGGCATAACACAATAGACAAATCCTGCGTGTGTCACAGAGGGGTTAAAAACTGGCATAAACTCTACTCTCATGGGAGTGTGGGGTCTGGCGCTTTCTTTCCTTGTCTTTTTACTTGGCCTGCAGGCAATCTGACAGGTTCTGTTTAATTTTAGGCAAGTTTCATCTCACGTGTGATAAACTAATATTCTGCGGGTAGCCTAGGGGCAGAAAAGGCCTCTTAAGGATTATCTTGCTTTTAACACGTTCTTCCCTGTGGACACTTGAGCTGAGAATAACAGATGTTTGAGTCGGTTAGGAAGTGCAGGGAAACTTCAGCTGTCTATCAGTTTTTATGGTGNGGGAAGCCGGCACTGGGGTGGGGGTTACTCGGCTTCACCTGATGCTTTGCCAGGGAAACATGGTACCCAACACTCCAGATTCTCTTGGAACCTCTGAGCTATGGAACTCTGAGAAGCTGTCGAATCCCACATCCTTTGAAGTCTGGCAAGCCTCAAATCCTGTTGGACTGCTTAAAATTGGAAACAGATTAGCATCGAGGAGCAGCAGAGTGCTGAGCTCCTTGCTTTCACTCCCAGCCGTTGAAGAAACAATGATACCCAGATATCTGTGTCGTCCTCCACACACACACACACACACACACACACACACACACACGTTGATTCCACATCTCCTGACTCTCCTGGCATCTGCTATTTGATTGCACAGCCCAGGAGACTGTTCTCAGCATGGATGATCAGTGCAGCAGGGTTTCTTCATTGTTTCAGGTTTCATGGCTGTTGCTTTCTCAGCGAGCACAGATGATCCCTTTAAATCCACCAAGAAGTTACTTAGTTCCTCTTCTCAAACACTGTTTAAAAAATCTACAGCCTGAGTCAGTCCTCCGGGAGCAGCTTCGTAGACCTTCTTTCTGGTCAATGCTTCCGGACACTCGCCTGGAGTGAAAGACAGCAGCAGAGGCTTTTCTGTGCGAAAACGCCCAAGTCTGCTGCTGGACTCCCCCAGGACAGCTCGGAGTCGGCTGTACCACAGGCTATCGGTTAAGGCCAGCTTGTTTCCCTTTCAACCCATGAGCACAGCTTTATCCCTGGAGACTAGGTGTAGTTATCAAAATCTCCTACTTTGGTAATTTTTGCATGACTTAATCCTGGAAACTAAATAGAAATCAGTGTTGATGTTTTTTTTAATAGTTGCTAAGGGGAGCTGACTCATCTAGCCCATCTTGGACATTGAAAGCCAGGATGTATCAAAGGCAACCGAAATCAATTTTAGTTTAATGCAGGAGGGAGGCGCTATCAGTAAATAAAAATTCATGATGAAAATCTTACATAAACAATGTTTTGGGGCTAATTAAAAGTGGTGAGTCAAAGCAAAAGATTTTAGATGCGGAAAGAGTCACAGGAGGGTGTGATGCAATCCTGTTCTTAGAGACCATGATAAATCTTCTGAAACTCCAGACAGACATGTCTGCAGCAGGCTGGCCAGAGACTGTTGAACAAGGTGGACACTTGGACTATTGAAAAGCCAACACAAATGTGCGCACACACACGCACGCACACACACACACACACACACACACACACACACACACACCAAAAACAAAAGGGAGGAGGGGGGAATGGAGAAGCGATGAGAAAGAAATTTTTTCCTGAGTAGAACATCTGATCTTGTGCAACTCAAAATAAAATAATCTTGCATCTCATGTTTCTTTAAAAAGGTATCTTTAGATTGCAGAAAATAAAGAGCAATTTTGAAAGTTTAAACTTTTGGAAAAGAAATACCAGCATTTCTCTGCGTGATCGTATAATTAACACACGCACACACACTTTCGCCTAGACTTAAACTTGGGCACCATAGAGGAGTGGGGGAGACACCTGGAGCCATAGGATTAAACACAGATGGCAGAAAGTGAGGCTCTCCTGATTACTGGCTTCAGCCATGTCCCAAAAAGAGTGTTTTCGGGATGGATATTTAGAGGCTGACATCACAGGGGTGTGCTAGAATCCTTCTATAAGATTTAGTTACCAGCCAGATACAACTGCCTCCTCTAAAGAATGGAACTCAGTATTAGAAATGTCAGTATTTTTAACTTTCATTTGGGGCCTTCATTCACCCAGTAAACATTTATTGTCTACGATTACCTACACCTGAACTACTCCTACTACTCGCTACTACTTCAAAGACGCAGTTTTTTCTCCCAGGCGAGCTAGAGTCATGTCACAGAGTCTGGCTTCTCCTGGCATTGCGGTCAAATTGTGCTTTGTTTGGGCTCTCCCAGTCACCTCACGATACCAATCTCACTCCCGGCCCGTGGATGAATGGATAAATGAACAATTAGGTGGGAGCTTAAGTAGATGGTTCATACTGTGTATAAACATTATCAAAATATGGGGCTGTGTCTCAAATACACATAAAAATTGTTAACAGAGGTGTGTGTGCGCGTGTGTGCATGCATGTGTGTGCATGTATGTGCACATGTGTGTGCGTGTGTGCTGTGTGTGCATATGCATGTATGTGTGCGTGTGTGTGCACATGTTTGCACATCATGTGCATGTGTGCGTGCATGTGCATGTGTGTGTGTGCGTGCTGATTTAGGACCAAGACTTGTCAAGAACAATGTAAGATATTCATAGTGCTAAAATGTCATGTTAATACTGAGGCATCTTAATGGTGCACTTATTTGCAATGATGCTTAACTGTTTTGTTTTTAAATCTCTGATCTGTCACCTTTTTGATATTTTTGAAAACCTGACTCTATCATGCTAATGCATAAGGCTTTGTGTAAATGTGTGATTAACCCACATTTAAACCACAATTTACACAAATCTTTTGGCTTCTTTTCATAGCAGGTTACGTTCACCCCAGCATCTGTAATTTCTTATTACAGACTTATAATCTTGTCCCATGTGAAGGTTTTCACTTTCTGGCCCTTCGTCTTTGTTTTCTGAATAACTCTCTGCACTGGGCAGAGCTGGTGCGGGGCCTAAACTTAGAAGGAACAGACCCTGCTTCCCACCACAGCTTTAAAGATCCCTAACAGTGTGACGGTCTCCTGTGGGACTACAGTGTCCAGACACAATGTTGCCAGTCCGTCATTCAGAAGAATAACTCACCCTTTTCTACCCTCCATTTCCACAACCAGAGCTTAAGCTGGCTTCCTGAGCAGGTATGAAACCTTGACCAGTTGTAACCTCTCAACCCTTGCTTCTTATCTGTAAAATTGGAAAATTGGTTTAGATGTTATTAAGCTTCCTACAGCTCCAAACATCTGAAATTCTATGCTAAGGCCTAAACATGGGCTGACCTGGAGGCCCCCACAGCTCTCGGGTTTGTACACTCCTCCAGTACTGCTCAATTCATCATTTCAAGCTCCCAAGTCATGACCCAAACCTCCCTACTTCTTGTGGGCTTGTTGGCTATGGCTCGCATTACCCACAAGCTGTGGGATTAACTCTTTCATCCTTGTGAGAAAGTGTCCCTCCTTCCTTCCCTTGGCTGTTTTCCTCTCTTTGCGCTTAGTCCGATGTTTTCCTATTCAGTGGAGGTTTTTAACTCCGGACTTGCTTTCATGTGATGCTTCCAATGGCTTAGTAGTTTCTACATTCTTATTTTTCCATATCTTTCTCGTTCAATGCATGCCCAAATGCAATTTTGAGTGGTTCTCTCTCTCTCTCTGTCTCTGTCTCTCTGTCTCTGTCTCTCTCTCTCTCTCTCTCTCTC
>LOEQ01002133.1:287235-301369 GCA_001685075.1 Bramus lutescens | reverse complement strand
CACACACACACACACACACACACACACACACACTGAAATGCTTAAGGTGCTAAAATAATTCCATTGTGGCTTACAGGTACTGTGTACTTTACAGTTTCCTGCATGGTACTCGGGCCACGCCTATGGACCCTTTACCTTTCTCGAGTGTCAGTTGGGCACATGATAATTCATCTCGCTCACTCACGCTGTGCATCCTGTCAAAGGACACTGCGAACTGTTTGGATAACTCCGAAGAGTTAGAAATCTGGTGTAGTCTGTAAACTCCCTCCATTTTCATGGTTAGATTATATAATATCTTAGTTTTCTATTTTGTAAACTATTTTCTCTATGTGAAAACTTTGGGCCATATATAAGTTTATCACTCTCCAGGTAGATGCCCCTATTGACCCTACAAGCCTGGCACAAAGATGGACACAAAGGGATGGGGAAGAAATGAGGAGACAAAGCTTTTTTGGCACCTTGGACCCTAGACCGGATCTGTACAGTGTCTTAGTGACCTTTGTGTTAGAGTGACCAAAAACACCTGGCAAAAGTGGTTTAAGGGAGGAAGTGGGCACCGGCTCATGGCTTTAGAGAAACCTCGGTCCACAGGGACGGAGGAAGGTCCAGCAGCACTCACTGTGGACACAGTGTATGGCAGGGACTCCTTTCTTCATGTGGAGTAGACAGGCCAGACCCAGAGGCTGGTCTAACTTTAGAGAACAGGGGACTGGTCTACTCCAGCAGCCAGGCTGCACCTCCCGAAGGCTCCATGCCTTCCAGGTAGCACTGTAAGCTAAAGACTGGGTGTTCAGACAGGAGCCTGGGAGCAGCATTGAGCTTTAAATCATGATGCCCAGCGCAGTCCCACGTGTATTGGGAGTTGGCTCCTGTCTGTCCTTTCTATTGTGACTTACAAAGTTTATTCAACTTGAGCTTCATTTTTAATCTTAGCCCTTTAGCAGGAACCCTAATCATCTTACCTGAATTCCAAGGTCGGTGATGTTGGTGCACTCAGACAGAGAAAGTTCCCTCAGTTTCCTGTGTCTGGAAAGTGTGCTCAAGCCCTAAAAATATAAAGGTAATTTTGTGATTCAGTTTAATATGGGATGTATCCAAGAGACATCTATACAAGCTAATGACTTAAAAGAGCAATCATCTATGAAAGCCAAATAAAAGTACCTACCTTCTGGGTCATGCTTCTTTACGTCTAACAAAGCATGGACTTACGTTGACAAGAAGATTATTAGTATTAATCAATATTAAACCATTAAATAAAAATTTCAGTTATCTCTAATACTTGGGGGGAAAAAAGCTACAGAGTCCGGAGCTAGAGAACCCCTTAAGGAATCACCTGTTGCTACTGTGTAGAGACAGACGCTGCTGGAACCAACATGAGCTGCTCTGAGTGCTTGAAGACACTTGATGCAGTTAATGAGTTTATCAGGTTCTTATTCATTCCTAGCCTAAGAAACTCAAAAGTGTTAGTTCATCTCATGAATCTAGTTTCTAAAAGAGAAAGGGGAACAATCTTTATAAAGATCTAGTAACAATAGCAGCCACCAGTAGCCCACATCTTTCAGGTTTAAAGACAAGACAGCAGATTGCTCTCCTGGCCTCCCCTTGTGCAGACATGGCTATGCTAGGCCACTCTCAGCCGTTTCCCTAAGAGCTGACTTGATGGCCCCCATGTGCACTGATGACATGATGTCTCCATGTGCACTGATGACGTGATGTCTCCATGTGCACTGATGACGTGATGTCTCCATATGCACTGATGACGTGATGTCTCCTATGTGCACCGATGATGTGATGTCTCCACATGACTCATGACGTGATGTCTCCATGTGCACCGATGACGTGATGTCTCCTATGTGCACCGATGACGTGATGTCTCCATGTGCACTGATGACATGATGTCTCCATGTGCACTGATGACGTGATGTCTCCTGTGTGCACTGATGATATGATGTCTCCAGTGTACACTGATGATGTGATGTCTCCGGTGTGTACCGATGACATGATGTCTCCATGTGCATTGATGATATGATGTCTCCTATGTGACTGATGACGTGATGTCTCCTGTGTGCGATGACATGATGTCTCCTATGTGACTGATGACGTGATGTCTCCATGTGCACTGATGACGTGATGTCTCTGGTGTGCCCTGATGATGTGATGTCTCTGACGTGACTGATGACGTGATGTCTATGTGCAGGGTGACTTGGTGAATTGGCTGACAGCTGGGCATGTGTGCTTGTTTGCTGATGCTAAGGATGAGCCTGGGGCCTTGGCATCCCGGGCAAGTGCTCTCCTGAGACACAGCCTCAGCCTCTCTGTCTTGTTTTGCAGAGCTGCAGGCTGTGTGGGAATTCAAGGCTCCAAGTTCCCAGCAAGCACTTTGCTTCTCCATAGCCCAGAGAACTGAAGAATCCAAGATGCTCAGGAACCCACAGTGGCAAAGTGGCTTATACGTCAGTAGCAGGTTCACCAAGGGGTGTGGTCTAAGGACACAGGATTCTAAAGAAACTGGGCATCAAGTCATCCTAACAAATCTGTACGTCATACAGAGTGACAGAGGCAAGCAGAGTTTTCCTGGTGTGGGGAACACGTTGCCACACTGAGACCAAAATGCAAGAAAAATGGGACTTGTGTTCTAAGAGATGTGTGAGGGGACCACTCAGGAGGTGTGGCTGCCTCCAACTGGAAGGCAGAGGCAGAATTATCAAAGATGAAGAGAACTCAGGGTTAACCCTAGAGATTGTGATTTTTGACCAGCAGTAAACAGCCTTTCAGGTGAGGAAACGGTATGAGCAGAGACTTCGTTTGGAAAGTGAGTTGCTTGGAAGTATTTCAGTTTGGGGTCACTGGGACCAGTGGGAAGGAAGACAGAACACTGCCGGGGACAGATCCGTGCACAGAAAACATTTGAGAGCTGAAGATTTCTTGAACATCTCTCCAGGTTTTACATCTGGATTTGTTTAGCTAATGTAGACCGACATTGGCAATGAATTGGTTACTGAGTGTTGGGATGGGGAGCCTGCTCTGGCCAAGTCATCCTGTCCCTGGCTTGGAACAGCATCAACACAAATATCAAACATCTTCTTCCAAGTCTATATTGAAAACATACACAGCTCCAGAAAGGTTCAAAGAACATTAGAAGGAATACCTTTCTGCCCCTTGCCTAAATTCTTCCATTCTGCGTGTGCATGTATAGGCCACAGAACAGCTTCTGGAGCCACCTACCTTAGGCGCCATGCACTTTGGTGGTGGTGGTAGTCGTCACTGCATGTTGTCGGGGGTGGGGACAGCTCTTCAGTTGGCCTGTGAGCCTCAGGGATTTGCCTAGCTCTACTCCCCAGAGCATGCCACCGCACCTGGCTTTCCACCGGACCCTCATGGCTTGCAGACTGACCTCTCTCCCCAGCCCAGGGCACCTTCTGAAGCGCACAAGTTCTTGTGTGTAATGTCTCATACTCTGTGTTTGCCGGCTGACGCCACGTCTCCTTGGGAGTCTCTGTGTCAGGCTATTCAACCTGCAGGGAGGTCACCGGGTGACTTCGTGTAGGGCTTCTATACCACTTCATTAGAAACACAGTTTCCTTCATTTACCACGTCTGTAGTGTGGTTCTCTCAGGGTATTTGAACACAGTTCGATGGTAACCTTCGATCTATGATTTTAGTATTTCTTGGTGATCCTTGTCTAAATAAGTTATTAAATGCAGCTTTATAAATTCTGTCCTTCATTTTAGATTTCTTAGCTGAACTTTATTTAAAACCTTGTTTTCTTACTGAACTTTCCCTTTAATTCTGCTAAAATTTTGAGGAGGTGCTTTAAATAAGTTAAAGCTCTTGGCCTGGTCCTGTCCCAAGTCATGTGTGGTTTTACTTAGTAACTGTTTTATATACTGGGGATTGAACACCGGGCCTCATGAATTCTGGGTAAGTTTACCACTGTGCTATGCACTCAACCACCTATAAATACGAGTTTAACAACTGGCCCAAATTTTTGTTAAATGTATTTATGATATAAAATCACTGTCTTTAATGGTAGAATTGTGTTTCTTGTTGGTAAAAGATAATATTGAGGGAAGCTTTCATGTTCTGCTGATCTCTCAGAATGAGCAGCTGATTGTGATTTCTTAAACAATCTACCTCCTACATGTGAAAATTAATCAGAGGAAAACTATCTAAACAGGTTAGCAGTACGGTGATGAGATTTATCTCTTCATAACTCTCATTCATGGCCTTTCTTCTGAGATACTTAATTTTTATAAAAAGTCTGGAACATAGCCAAGGCATTATGGAATGTGAACACTGAAGCAAATATAATGTAACTTATCGGGCAGCTACAATGCTAGATATGAATCATCCTTGTGAATGTTTTGCTTCATCTCAGCAACTCACTTTTATTCTTAGAATTTATTTATTCATTGTTTATTTTGAGACACGTTCTCACTGTATAACCCAGGAAACCCTGAGCTCCACAGCCTCCTGTCCCAGCCTCCTGAGTGCTGGGGAACCAAGTGGAGGACACCATGCCTGTCTGAGCCTTACATGTGAATACAAGCCTGCCAGAACAGTGAGCATAGAGAACTGGACGTCATAACCTGCCTTGCTCATGACTTTAAAAAACTATAAAATTACATAAGGTTTCATAGTTTGCCCAGCTTTTAATTCATTTTTCAGTGGTCTTTATAAAGGGTAAGTAAGCTGCAGATTCTAATATAAGCATGCTAAAACAAAGACCTCATCCACAGCTGCAAACCAAGAGAGAATAAGGACATCCTAAGCAAAGAGGCTTATTTAACTCAGTAGTCTGGTGGCTTAATGGTCCACCCCGTGAAGATCCCCATGGGACCATCCACCCCTTGAAGATCCCCATGGGACTGTCCACCCGTGAAGATCCCCATGGGACTGTCCACCCCGTGAAGATCCCCATGGGACGGTCCACCCCGTGAAGATCCCCATGGGACTGTCCACCCTGTGAAGATCCCCATGGGACTGTCCACCCCGTGAAGATCTCCATGAGATGGTCCACCCTGTGAAACTCTCCATGGCTGAGCCACAGCATGGTAAACAGAAAGAGAAATCCTTGCATACAGAAGATGCCTAGAGAGACCCTGCTCTGCAGCAGGCTCCTCCCTGACAGCACTGGTCAGTTTGTGAGGGTGGACTCCTTACAACCAAACTGCTTCCCACTGGGCACCATGGTTACAGGTTGCATGATCTCAGCTCTGCCACAGCGCTGGGAGAGTCCTACAACTTGACCTTTTGGAAGGATACAGCACTTCAAATCATATCAAACTCAGTGGGAAAACACCAGCCAAATGCAACAAAATGTTTTGTTTAACAGAAGGGGAAATTGAGGGGGATACTTCTAACTTTATTTTCAGACGCAAACCCAGAGACCTTAACAGTAGCAGGAACCAGAGAGGAGTAAGGGAATCATGAATTAATGACTACATTTCTCAAGAAGAAAGAGCTGAAGCTAAGATATATTTGGAATAGTCCACAAACACAAAATGATTGTTGGAAATAATATTGTACAACATGCTAGGGTTTCAATAGCATAGCACAAAGCTTCATTTGTGCATATGGACTACACAGTACAATCAGAGAATACTCCAGGAATATATTAACTTCTGGGAGTGGGGAACCACTTAAATGTATTTTTTCTGTAGCCCACATTTCTTTGGGTGTCGTTAGAATGTTCATGAAAAATAATTTAGAATAATCTGTAGGGAAAATCCAACACAAAAATCTTTTTAATTTTTTGTTTGTTTTGGTTTTGTTTTTCCAAGACAGGGTTTCTCTATGTAACAGCCCTCGCTGTCCAGAAACTAGCTCTTGTAGACCAGCCTGGCCTCGAACTCACAGAGATCCACCTGCCTCTGTTCCCTGAGTGCTGGGATTAAAGGTGTGTGCCACCACCACCAGGCCATCATTATTAAATCTTTTTAATTAACAAAGAACTCTATAAAGTATTAACCCTGGGTCTATTTCTTCATAGTGTCCTACACTGTACAAATGCACCAATACTCACGGGAAGGATCAAGTTAGGAACAGAAGTACATCATTCTCCAAAAGACAGAATTCTTTTTATAAAAGCAGATGAGTACTTCCTGTCTGCATAGTACTTGGTCCGCCTGTGAAGTGTGGCCTGATAACCAGCCCTCGCATCAAAGGTTCCACCTCCCTGGCATCCGTGATGCGGCTCTGACCTCCTTTGCCTCCTGCTTCCTCTGTGGCTTCATCTTTCAGACTGGCCTGCTGCACACTGCCCTTCTGGAGAGGTCTGTGTTCCACCCTCCCTTCTCTGGTCCAGGCTTGGGAAGCCACCTCAGCCCTCACTCTTGCTCGCTTCTTCTCTAATGCTGACTCAGGCCCCGTGTGCCCTACATACTTCAAACACAGCCTGTCACTCTCAGAAGTCTGGTAGTATGACGGGGAGCCCGGGGCTTTCGTGAGCTCTTCCTCCTCGTCTGATAGCTGGGCAGTAGTCTGCTTAAAGAACTTTGCTCCTTCTCTGAAGGGCCTTTGTGACCTTGTGTAGGGCTTGGGCTTCCCTGCAGGGGAATTTGGTAGTTACAGGTGAGCTCACTGAACATGAGCTCTGAAATGAAATGGACGGCTGGCAAGGAGTCCAGGATGAAAGGGAGTAGCTTCTACTGGGGGCATAGAATGTGGGGCCTGAAGGAGCCCCTGCATGAACAGGCAGGAAACCCCTCCCGTTGTTGCACTTACTCATGCTAAAGATAAAGCACCTGGTAGCTCTCCTGTTTGGGGTGTTCTGGAATCTGAGTGCATGTAATTCTTGCCACTGCAGACACCCAAGGAAATCAGCGAAGCCAAAAAGAGCAACAGTGGAGATTGCAAAAATCAGGCAGGTGTCTCCTGGTCTGTTCTTTGTCCTCTGGTACCAAAGGAGCCCATGGTAACTGAAATCAAATATGTCCAGAGCAGAATCTGACATCTTGCCTAGAAGTCTCAGTTCCTCTCTTAGGTTCCTTTCCTGATCAATGGCTACTATGCCTACACCTGAACAAATATAAGTCCTGGGTGCTGCTTGGGACAGCTCTTAACTCTCCCACCCCATTTCCCATCCTCTATACCAGCCACCTATCAAGGTATGATACGCCCCTTCTCTAAGAGAGAGACCTCCATCACTGCCAGACTCACATGGCACCCAGATCTGCACGTGTGGCTCCCACTGCTTCCAGAAGTCTTACTCCCGTGGTCCAGGAATACTGTGACAGGCAGCGCTACAATCATTGTTTCCAAAGGAAGGAAATGGAAACAAAGGGGTCAAATAACCTGCCCAATTCTTCCAGTGTGATGGTTCTAGGGAAGACACTGTCACAGCGTGGTTGCTCCCGTGAGGACACTGTCACGGCGTGGCGGCTCCAGTGAGGACACTGTCACAGCGTGGTTGCTCCCGTGAGGACACTGTCATGGCGTGGCGGCTCCAGTGAGGACACTGTCACGGCATTGTGGCCCCAGTGAGGTCACTGTCACAGTGTGGTGGCCCCAGTGAGGACACTGTCATGGCGTGGTGGCCCCAGTGAGGAAACTGTCACAGTGCGGTGGCTCCAATGAGGTCACCGTCACAGTGTGGCAGCTCCAGTGAGGACACTGTGACAGTGTGATGGCCCCTGACTGCCCCAGTGAGGAAACTATCACAGCGTGGTGGTCCCAGTAAGGTCACTGTCACGGCGTGGCAGCTCCAGTGAGGACACTGTCACAGCGTGGCGGCTCCAGTGAGGACACTCTTGCTTCAATCACACAGTACTGTTTTCCTGGTGTTTCAATACTGAATGGAACCTTGATCCAGGGCTGTGACTTTTCGTTTAGTATGTCAGACTTGACACACAGCTGATAGAAAATAAATAAATACTTGGTGAATGAAAGGGGAGCCAATATAACTGTTGTATTTGTGCTTGTGTGTGTGCATCTTTGTGTTTCTGTGTGAGCATGTGTCTGTGTCTCTGTGTTCATCTGTGTATGTGTGTTTCTGTGTGTGTCTGTTTGAGTGTGTCCATGTGTCTATCTGTGTGTCTGTATGTGTGTGTATCTATGTTTCTGTGTGTGCATCTGTGTGAGTGTGTCTGTGTGTCTGTGTGTGTATCTATGTTTCTGTGTGCGCATCTGTGTGAGTGTGTCTGTGTGTCTGTGTGTATCTATGTGTTTCTGTGTGTGCATCTGTGTGAGTGTGTCTGTGTCTGTGTGTATCTATGTGTTTCTGTGTGTGCATCTGTGTGAGTGTGTCTGTATGTGTGTATGTATGTGTGTGTATCTATGTGTGTCTGTGTGTGCATCTGTGTGAGTGTGTCCGTGTGTCTGTCTGTGTGTGTATCTTTGTGTGTCTGGAGGGTAGGGGTCAGAGGTTGATAGCAGCCATCTTCCTCAGTCGCTTTTCCACCTTATTTTCCGAGACAAGGTCTTTTTCTGGGGGCCAGAGCTTGCTGATTAGACTGACTAGCCAGCCGGCCCCAGAGGTCATTGTGTCCCTGACTCCTCAGGGCTGGGCTTACAGGCATGTGCCACCTTGTCTTGTACCTGATTCTGGGGGTCAGGACTTGGGCCTTCATGCCTTCACAGCAGACAGTTTATCAATGGGGCCATTTCTGCAGCCCTGGTCTGTTGTTCTGGACTGTGCTGACTGCAGACAGTTTATCAATGGGGTCGTCTCCGCAGCCCTGGTCTGTTGTTCTGGACTGTGCTGACTGCAGACAGTTTATCAATGGGGTCGTCTCCGCAGCCCTGGTCTGTTGTTCTAGACTGTGCTGACTGCAGACAGTTTATCAATGGGGTCGTCTCTGTAGCCCTGGTCTGTTGTTCTGGACTGTGCTGACTGCAGACAGTTTAGCAATGGGGTCGTCTCTGCAGTACTGGTCTGTTGTTCTGGACTGTGCTGACTTGCTCTTATCTTGCTGGCACTCTGCAGATTCGTGGCTGGAATACACTTTCTTCTGGAATTGTTTGAACTGAGAAAGATTTGTTCTTCCTGTTGCAATCACAGTCTGTTAGCAACAGCGAGTCAAACATATCCTTGGGAATATGAAGCATCTCAGTTAGCATCTTTGTAAAGTCACTGATAACACGACAATCCTCTTGAAAATTTATCTTTGATTGCTTTTCCTCACTTTATTGTTAGTGTGAATTCCGTGACCACATTTACTTTTAGTTTTCTTCTTTTTTTATTTTTTTCTTTCTGAGACTGCCTTACACTTATAACTCAAACTTTCCTTGAACTCACTATGTAGCACAGGCTTGTCTCAGATTCATGGCAATCCTCCTGCCTCAGCCTCCTAAAATACTGAAACTAAAGCTTGAGCCACTCTAGATGGCTCTGTGGTAACTTCTTTTTGAAATGTTACCAGTCTTTCTGACAGACTGACCACCATACAGGTCCGAAGGCAGACTTTATCCAGGAGCCCAGCATCCCTGGTAGCTGGGCTTGGGGCAGCTCCATGAGACCGCTACCCCCAACAGGGCTGAAGGAGAGAGGGGAACAACAGACATCCACCCTTACTTCTCTTTAGAGTTTCCGTGGGCACTTGACTGGACACAGGAGACAAGGCACAGTGACATCTGTGAGAGAAGCCAAGGAGGTCATGGGGTCTGCAAATTCACATCCTATCTTGGCTAGAGGGGAAGACTGGAGGCCCATGTCCCTGTGGAGAACCACAGCTGGCTTCTTGTTCTGTATTTTTGAAAATTCAAAGCAAATTCATTTGTCTCTGAATTTCCCTTCTTCCTTTTAATGCTCATCTTTTCCTATAGCCTGGATCCCAAGTGAGTGCCTGGGTTTCCTGTTTTGGAGGCTGCGAGTCCCTGGACCTTGAGCTTTATCTGTGTGTGTTCTGTGCAGATGGGTGGTCTCTAGCAGGCGGGTCAGCGGATTAAGACATGCAGCTGAGAGTACTCCCGCTGCACCTCAGAGCAGAGCTGAGAAAAGGCAGAATTTAAAGAAGCCTTAAGTGCGTGGTGGGGAGACAGGAAATGGGGCCGGGTTCATTCACTGGCTCTCGGGTACATTCATCCTGAGCTTCCTGTGAATTGGGCATTAGGAGCAGGCACCTGAGAGGGCATGGCCAGCCTCTACCCTCGCAGAGCCTGGAATGCACAGGAAGGGGACCAAGCAAATATGAAGAATAACGGGCCAAGTGCTTTTTAACATAATTTCCTTTTTGAATGTTTGGGAATTTCTTATCACGCACCATAACTCCACTCACCTCCCGGGCCTCCCGTATCCTCCCGTCACCCCTGAAGTGCCCCCGCAAAAGAAAATTTTTAAAAAATCAAATCAAAACAAAACAAAAATCCTGCCTGCTCCCCCATCTTTCCCACCTCTTCCTTCGTGCTGGTGGCATTGGGGGTTAAGGTGTGTCGCACAGGAGACCCTTTCATCCAGTCCAGTGTGACTTGCAGTGTTTATTGCAGTGACTCACTGGTCTGGTTCAAGGCTTCCAGTTTCTCATACCACCTCATCTCTGAATCGTCACGGGAACTCCTGAGCTAGCCTGCAGCTGCCTTGAGTCTTGGAGATCCTGCAGGTATTGTTCCACAGGACCGGTCCCTTCATGAGCTCCAGCAGGTCACGGATGGGTTAGATGTTTAGGGTGGGCCGTGGGCCTGGGTGGTAGCCGAGCTGATCATTATAGGTCACTGGGGCCGCCTGCCTCAGGTGAGAGGGCAGAGCTATCTCCCCAACACCCATGCCGTTAGGGTCAGCTCTCCCTCTACCATGGTGAGTGAGTGGTAGAGCCATCTGTCCTGAGTGTGGGGCCAACACCTCTCCTACTGTAGGGTCCAGCAAAGGGTGGGACCGGCTGGTGCAGCATGGCCCACTGATTTCATCTCACATCGTTCCTATAGCCCCCCGAGGTGACACAGGCCACAGACTTCAGGAGTGCCTGTCCCACTCTGAACCACGAGACAGCAGGGCCAGTAGCAAATGGCTTCATCATAGTCTGTTGTTGCTTGTTCGTCTTTGGTTTGATTAAAAATATCTTAAACTAGCCTTGTGACTTACAATTCAAATTAACATGGGAACTGAATTTGATTAGGTTTGGATTTCTTGCAATTCTATTTGACAATGATTGGTGTGCTTTCAAAACTTTTAAGAAGGTCTCTAAGGAGGCAACAAGTACAAGGATGCTTGCTACACTGTAAAGGGGCAGCAATAACTACAGGACATTAGACATGAACAACACTCAGCTAACACCCATGCAGAGAATTATGTCGCCACATGAAAGAAAGGATCTATTGTCAGGCCTGGTGGTGTGGCCTATAAGGCAGCTCTCAGGAGTCTGAAGCGTGACCTTCAAATGTCAAGGCCTACACGGGCTACAAGGCAAGCTCAAGGCCAACCTGGGAGATTTCACCCCTATCTCGAAACAAAGGTGTAACTTGATGGAGTCAGAACTTGCTCAAGCCTGAACCAGCCCTCAGTTTAATCCCTGGCACAGAAAAACAGCAAGCAAGGAAGGAAGAAAAGGAGAGAGAGCGGAAGGGAGGAGGGAGGAGTAGGAAGAGGGGAGAGGAGGGAGGGGAAGAAGGAAGAAAACCTAAAAACCCATTTGATATTGTCTAGAAATGTCTAGATAGAGAAGTGATTTCCTGATCATTATGGCCAGTATGACCAGTGCTTAATATAGAAAAGTTATTCCAAAATATGCGCGGGCAATCTCGCTGTCAGGACCCCCTAATTTCTAATGTAGGAACACGCAGAATGGGAAGAGGAGTATCCAGGCACATGTTTACAGATTCCATATCCCAGGCACATGTTTACAGACCCCGCATCCCAGGCACACGTGTACAGACCCTGCAGCATCCCAGGCACACGTGTACAGACCCTGGAGCATCCCAGACACACGTGTACAGACCCTGCATCCCAGGCACATGTATAAATCTTCATGTTCTACAAATGGTTGTTCACCAACCTATTTCAATCTTACCTATTAAATCCTGTTTAGCATCCTTTCCATTGCTCTAGACTGGTACAAAGAGTCCTTTTCCTTTAACCCTAAAGCACGGATTGGCTCTGCTCCCACGGTCTAACCACCCACTGGGATGGTGTGAATCAGAATCGCCCCTATAGACTCCTGTATTTGAATGCTTGGTCTGAAAGGAATACAGGATTAGGAGGTGTGCCCTTTTTGGAGGAAGTGTTACTGTGGGGTAGGCTTTGAGGTTTCAAAGGCCCTTGCCAGCCTTTCCCCTCCCCCACCCCAGATCAGGGTCTACCTCTCAGCTCATCCCAGTCCCATGTATGATGCTCCCACCATGATGATAATGGACTAAACCTCTGAACTGTAAGTCGGGCCCAATTAAATGTTTTCCTTTATAAGAGTTGCCGTGATTGCGCTGTCTCTTCGCAGCAATAGAACAGTGACTAAGACACCCCCTCCCAACTTCCCAAGGTTCCATTTATCACAGGGGACTGTGGCTGCTCCAAGAGCTACTTTGCCACTGTTCAACTCCATGCTTCCCTGCACAGCGCTAAGTTTCCTTCAGCATCTCTTTCAGAGTACACTCTAGCGAGACTCAACTGCACGGAGTCCCTTGCACTAGCATAAATTTCTCTTTACCTGTGCCTGTCTGCCAGACCACACTAAAATAACCCACACTTTCTCTTTCAACAGGAGCCGCGGAGAGCAAGTCTTATTCTCGTTAGAAACCACATCACTAACCACCTGTCCTTCATTCTTTGTGTGTGTAATCAGGATCTGCTCTTCCCAAGGGTCTGGGAAACAGCAATAGATTTCAGTCCTCGGAGATCTCTCAGTCTGGTGTGGGGACTCCAGCAGATTTCCTACCTAGCACTCACTTCTGGGACTCTTCACAAAAATTCTTTTAAATCTGTGCAAATGAAAGAGTCCTCATAAACCACTGTCTATGGATCTGTCGGGAACACTGCTCTGACTCACTTTTCCTTAAACAGCAAATGTATCTGTGGCTAAAGCAGCCAGAGCAATGGCTTGAGCCACCCTAATTATGGAGCCTCTGGTCTTCAGCAAATTATAGCTCCTTTACTAGTAGAAACCCTCTTTATATACATGGAGATAAAGTCACATCCAAGTAATCCAAGTGAAATTAAGGACATAATTTGGTTAGATGTTTACGAAGTTATAGAAGATTAAAGATGTCTAGAGATACCTGGCCCTGCCTGCCCCCTACACAGCATCCCTCAATTCTCTTCTCAGAATCAAGCCATAGGTACAAGAACGGTTGTCCTGAGGCCACCGCAAACCAGACCTCAATAGCCTTGAGCTGACAGTCTCTCTGGCCCTTTCTCCTCGGCTTAGAAGTTAAGGCCACAGGAGGCCTCTCTTCCCTTGCCTCCCACACCCTTTGAGCCTGACAATATGGCCCCACAGAACGTAAGTACAAGAGGAAGGGTCAGGGCTGCCTTGTTCATTCTGGTGTCCCCCGCACCAGACACACACACACACACCAGTTAAATATCTGTAACTTCCCGGAGCGAGTTACACTTCATCAGCCCTGCGGTCCGGGACAGCGCTCAGCTGCCACACCCCCCGTCCTTGTCAATCGCTTGCCCCTTAGACGATAGTCTGACACAGAGGAAGGAAAGAAACTTCAGAAGATTTTCAACCGTTTGGTGTTATTTTTAGTTTGGTGCTTGGACGTCTCTACAGCTCTCAAATGCCAGGCTTTTCTTCAGGGGAGAATAAAAATAAAGAGAGCAGAGCTCAAGACCACATTCTTAGGGCTCTCACTTGCTCTCAGTGAGTAAATTTTAAAATTTTCACAAGTGGTCTCTGGAAATGAAAACTGAGTTCCCCTAAATGCTCAAAGCCCACTTAGCAGAGATTCCTGGGCAGGTGGTCGCTGGCTGTTTCCTTACGTGCCCAGTCCTGCGACAACAGCTGGGTACTCTACTCATGTACCAAGGAGAGAGTTCATACAGAAGAACATGGGGTGGGGTGGGGGTCCTATGACTTTTGAGGTTTAAAAGCCTGGGTTCTGAAAGATTTAGGGGCTAACATTTGTTAAATCCACGGACCCTTTTTTCCCCATCCCTAGAATAGAGAACTATTCCATGCCAAGAAGAAAAATGAGAAGAACTAAGATGAGAAGAAAGGAGAGGAGGAGAGGAAGAGAAGGAAGAAAGGTGAGTGGAGGGGAG
>LOEQ01002133.1:243565-257142 GCA_001685075.1 Bramus lutescens | reverse complement strand
ATATCCCACACCTTCTTTATCCATTCTTCTATTGAGGGGCATCTGGGTTGTCTTTCTTTCTATTATAAATGCACGGTCTATAACCAAGGCTTATTACTGGATAGCTCTTACAACTTAAATTAACCCATTTTTATTAATCTCTGCATCGCCAAGTGGCTTGTGGCTGAAGCTGTCCTCCAGCATGTCTCCTGGTGACCCACTGACTCCGCTCTCCTCCTTCCCAGGATTCTTGGTTTAGTTTGTCCACCTAACCTTATTCTGTCAGCTATGGGCCAGTCAGCTTATTCATTTACCAATCATAGCAACAAATATTTGTAGTGTGAATAGAGATCATTCTACAGCATTTCCCCCCTTTTTTTCTGTCTAATTAAAAAGGAAGGTTTCAACTTTAACACAGTAAGATTACATACAACAAAAACAGTTACCAAGTAAGAATTGTAGTTACAACATCCAGTCCATTTGTTTTGGTGAAATTAGAGATAATATTCTATTATCTATCTTTATCTTGGTGAGTCTAAAGTTTTACATCTAATTTGCCTTTTTAATCACAATTAATGAAAACTATGATTATAACTATCTAGTCTTCAACTCCATCAAAGACCCCAGAAGGGTGAAATTTTCCTAATGATAGGGACATCAGGCTACCTAGAGAGTCACCCAGATTTCCCCAGTAACATTGGGGCATCCAACTCTGGCCTACAGGCCTAGCATCTCTGACAGACTTTCCTGTGAAACATAGAACTTTGAAGGACTGTCCTACCTTGTCTAGGCAAAGTTCAATATACCTTTCTTGTGTCCTACTGGTCCAGTTTGGACAGTAGTTGTCAGTAATTGAGACAAGGTCAGTTTCTTTGCTAAGTTTTTGTCATAAAGAAAGCAAACTCCATATGGAGTTTCTCTGATGCCTGTCATCGTCTCTGAAGTAAATTGGTACTGAAAGGAACAGATGTGCCTCACTGTCATGAAAAGCCTTACATTATTAAAAATATTAAAAACCATATTCTGTAGGTCTTTGAAGTGTTTGAAGACCATCTATCTAAATTTATCTGTGCATGGACCTTGAAAACATATCCAACACAACTATAGGTGTAACTGTTATAGATGACTATTAATTTGTATTTATACATTACATTTTAAATAAGCTACATAAACACAATTTCTACTCCAAACAGGAGTAGAAATGTAGATACAGTAGGTTCTAACAAAAATAACCTTAAATTTGTATCAATATACAAAATATCTTAAATGAGAGTAGAAACATACATACATTACAACAAAAATATTAAATTTGTATCAATAAACCAAAATCCATACCAATGTGAAATATTGAAGACTAGTAGTTGCTTTTTAAGTTTAAAAGTAGATTCAATAATCTTCCCTTTTATCATATTATTTCTTTATCTCCCATTTTTCTTTTCTGAAAAAGATCCTTGAATTTAATCTCCTTTGTTCAATTTTTTTCTATTACCAATAACAACTTGTAACCAACCCCTCCTTATATAGTAATAAATATCCATAGCCCATCTTTTGGGAATATGAGCATAGTCCTCTAAACTACTGCCTGTTGTTTGTGGGCACTGTTATCTTTGGGGGAATGTTGAGAAAACTGGGACTCTTTGGTGAGCTTGTATACAACACATAGTCTATACTTGTATTAATACAGATATGTCTGTTACCTTTAAAAGTTTGTCTTTTCAGAGCAAGGGGACCAGACACCAATAAAAATAGATGGACCAGATGATCCAGAAAAGTTTCAAGACTGCTGACTAAGATGAACCAGCCTCTCAGAATACTCCAGCCAAGACCTAGCAGGACCTCTTTCTAATGGGGAAATTAAGACAGTGGATTCCCAGATTCCTTATATGAAACTCAGTGGAGAAGGCAGATAGGCAGACCTCCTCTGAGGGTGGAACAGCTTCTCAGAAGCATGAACATGAAGCTTGCAGGGTCCTTTGCAAAGCTACATTGCTATCCCCCCCCCATAAGATCGATACTTAGTGAGTGGCTCCTTTCTTACTGCAGTGGTCCAATGGGATTCAGATTGAAATGACTCAATTCCTAGTGCCCCTGAAATTAAATCTCTTTTGGATTCACAAACAAATAGAAATGGAGAAAGAATGAACAGAAGAAACAAACACTTGTGGTTTGAGATTTACAAAATAAAGATAATTAGGAAGAGAGTTTCAATCCTGTGCATATGTATATAAGTATGTACATCTGTGTTCATGGTGCACATGTGTACATGTTCACATGTGTGCATGTATATGAGTGTGTGCATGTATTAGTGTTCATGCCATGTATATGTGTATGAGTGTGTACATTTGTGTTCATATGTGCACATTCACATATGTGTGTACAAGTGCACACGTGTGTGGATGTGGAGGTAAGGGTCAACCTTGAGTACAATTATTCAACAACCATTTTTTTTAACTTACTGGCCTGATGTTCCCCTTGTATGTTGATGAATTGGTGACTAGGTTAGCCAGGCAGGCTGCCCAGCAAGCGCAGAGATTCTCTCTCCCTGCCTCCCAGTGGCAGAGGTTACAAGTGAGGCACACTAGCACTCATGGCTTTTTAAAAGATGTGGTTCTGGGCATTGAACTCAGGTCAGCACATGTGCAAGGTTTACTGACTGAGCCCTAACACATCCGGAGCAAATTTAAATGGCAGGTAAAGTCAAATGGGCAATGAGTTACAGGTGTCGCCGTATGTATACATGCACATGCGGGGACACTATCCAAACAGAAGCAAGGGCTGCAGACTGAAGATGAGAACATGCATGCATGAGTGTGTGTGCATGAACGTGTGTGTGATTATGTGTGTGCACAAGTGTGTGTGTGTGTTAATGTATATTGTGGCTACAATAAACACCCACATGGAACCTAAGAGGAATGGGGGGGTAAGGCCCCCAGGTGGGCTTAAGATCTAGATTAAGGCTAGAAAAGTACCAGTTTACAATTAGGGGGGTTCAGCCAAAGGAATGTGTCGAGCACAAAAAGTGGTCTCTGTATTTGGAAACACTTTTCTCTGAGAGAGGAGTGTCTGTGCTTCCTAATTGGTCCTCGCCTAAGTTAGGGTTCCACCCTCCTCAGAAACCGAGAGATGAGACACTATCTTCTTTGATGTGATTACGTCAAAGGGACAGCTCCCGGATCCTGGAGGAAGACAGTCCTAGGCTGTAAAACCGTCACAAAGATATTTTCAAAGCTTTCATCTCAAAGGAGGAAGAGAAAGGATTCACAGTTCCTACAGTTCCAGGTCTTCTGAATAAGCACTCTAAAAACAGAGACACCACAGGAGCCAGGGTCAAGAAGCTATCTGAGGTGTAGCCAAACAGAGGAAGAAAAGGTGCCTGCATCTTAAGGCCTGGTCAGGGCTGAAGCACATTGCAGGCCAGTTTCCAGAAAGTTCTAAGAATTTCAACCTTAGCCGAGGCCTCGCTCCTTCCCTCTCCCACCTAGAACACTAGGAAACCACGCTCAGGCGACAATGCTGCCCCATAGCTCCCGCCTTCAGGTGCTCATAACCTGACCTGCGCCATAGGCTTCTGTCAGATGCACCGGGTCCGGCCACCTAGAACTGTGGGAAGTGGGCAGGCACAAAACCCGCCAAGAGAGCCGCTGCGTGGGGGGTAAGTCTCGTCTTATACAAAATAAGTCAATAAATGGCAACTACTGTGACCTTTGGTTAGACATTCATTTCAGCTAGTTCTCACCAGGTTGTAAGACATCAATATCTAAACATACAAAGAGACATGGAAGGAAATCAGAAGTATAGCTTGAATCCATGGAAACTGTGGCTAGCAGGAGAAACTACGGATGAGGCGGTAAATGCTTCTACGGGCCATGCCCAGTGGTCCGCAGCTTTACCTGGCTTCCTGCCCCACTTCCCTAACCCCAGTTCCTTCCTCTTAAAGCATTTCCCACGCAGACCTGAGCGCAACGCAGTTTTAAACATTTGCAGCCACTGTTGTGGGGCTTGTCTTTCTCGCATTTCTTGCTTGCATGGGGACCCGACTTATCAGGAATCCTATGGTCCCCACTCCACTTGCTCTTAGCCCTGTGGAGCTTTGGCTCTTCCTGTGCTCAGAAGTGGTCTGTGTCATCATCCCATGAGCTCTGCCTGTTTGTTGATGTGACGCGCCTGTGGACAGAAGCCAGGCGCCTATAGTAGCAACTCGGGAGAAAATGTAAGCAGCTGTGGTCGTGTAATTTAAAACCTCAGCAGAGCGTGCTGGGCTCTGTGCACCGCATTAGTGCAGCATGAGAGCTGGATGCAGCTGGCTCTGGGGAGGACGTCCTCGCCCGCGGCAAGGCGGAGAAGCCTGAGAGACTGGGAGGCAAACCTGGGTGCAGCCGGAAAGGTCCAGATAGATGAGCTCGTGGCATCCGTTCCCCAAGTTCAGGTACTGTAAGCCTTTGTCCGTGAACTTTCGGCAGTAAGCCAGGCTGAGATTCTGTAAGTTGTGGAAGTACCTGGAGCGGCGGGGCAGAGAAGGGAGGAAGGAAAAGCGAAGACTTCAGCTTTTCTCCCATCTTTCCCGAGCCACTGTGACAAAGAACCTCCTGCCCCTCCTCGCAAGCGGTCAGCAAGGTAAAATCGCTGCCTCTGCCTAGGAAGTGAAGGAGAATTTAGGACTAGAGCAGACCGTGCATAGCTGCATTTCAAAGGAAAAGAAAGAATATCTGGGTAGGTTTTTAAGAAACTTAACGGGATAAGACTTTGTCTGGGGGTAGGAGGAGCCTTGCATGCACATTGTTTGAAAGCTCGTTTGTTGCTGAAACCCAAGTTAGAGTTTACCTTCTTGTTTTTCGTTCTTACTTTTGCCAAACTAATTTGCAAAAAGTTGAGAAAGATAAACTTCTTATAAACATATTATGGAAATTAACTGTTCCATCGTGCTGAGGATTTGGGATGGAAAGAAGGCTCCTAAAATAGTCTGATAAGAAAATTTTTTAAAACCCAGAGATTTTGACATGCACAATTTTGTGAGTAATAGTTTCCTTATGATAATTAAAGATAATCAAGACTGATACACATCCAGGGCTTAAGTGTGGGTTAAGAATATGAGCAACTAAGTGGGTAACACTTGAGAAAAATAAAAATTACACAGGAGGCTGCCAGTCTCACTGGAGTTGAAACAGAGGAAATATGTCATTGCCACCATGACCAAAATGAGAGCTTCCAGAAGAAAAGGGGAGTTAGGACGAGTCTGTGCTGCCATGTACGGACCAGTGTTTTGAGGGCATGCTGTGGTGGAGCCTCCAAGCCCTCCAAAGCATGGCATTCTTCAACAACACCAGGACTCTCATTGCCTGCTCTTACAATGATCAACTCTCAGTTCGGAATCTGCAACCGCTTAGGGCAATGAGGATGCTGGGAATGGGGAGAAAATTCCCCCTGCCTCCCATAAAGCCTGCAGATCATGTTTGTCTTCACATAAACGGGAGATGAGACAGGAAGCACTGCCTGCAAGTTAGAATCAGTCCAAAACTTGAAAACCAAGCCCATATGATTTAATGCTTCTATTCCATGGTGGATTACTGATTGAGAACATACGTTCCCCTCTGGGAACGGCTGTGTGCATGAGATTCCACAAAAGAGCCAAGGAAGCCTTTGGACCACAGTGACAGTGGGCTGGACTTGGAAAGAGAATTCTCTAACATCCAAAGACACACCCCCTCCCCCGTCCCACTGTGGACTGAGAAATGCTTTTTCTTTCTCTCCTTGAGCAGAGCTGGAGATTTCAGTCCTAAGGGTTCTCTAAAGTGGAGACAGGAGCTGTGAGACAGGCCATACAACACCATGGAAAACAGACAAGAATTTGGACTTGGACCAAACCGAATTAGAGTTGTAGCCTTGATGCTTACTGCAACTTCCCTATCCTGTGGCAGATTGCTTTCCTGGCTACTAGGGAAAGATGAGAGCATCTTTTATTTAGGAATGCCCTTTGGAACCCACTTAGAAAACTGTGGGGCTTATAGCTTTCCTGATCCTCAGTTTTCCTATTTGTCATGTGGACTTGATCCTATCTGCTGTTGCCGTTGAGAACTGTGAAAAGCAAATGAGCATTCAGATCGGATAGTATCATCAAGGGGGTTATTTCTGACCACTGAAAACAGCAGGAGCACAATAGACTTTGAGAATTTCTGCCTTGTTACTGCTACTACCACCTCCCAAAACAACAATATACTGCACTTTTAATTTACTGTATGTATGTTTACTCATGCATGTCTGTGTGTGTTTGTGCAAGCATGCATGCCTCTGTATGTATGTCAGTATTTGTGTGTGTGCACGCCTGTGTGCGCATGTCAGTATTTATGTGTATGTGCATGCCTGTGTGTGCATGTCAGTATTTATATGTGTGCACATGCCTGTGTGTGTATGTCAGTATTTGTCTGTGTGTGTATGTCAGTATTTGTCTGTGTGTGTGCATGCCTGTGTGTGCATGTCAGTATTTATGTGTGTGTGCATGCCTGTGTGTTTATGTCAGTATTTGTGAGTGTGTGTGCATGCCTGTGTGTATGTCAGTATTTATGTGTGTGTGTGCATGCCTGTGTGTGTATGTCAGTATTTGTCTGTGTGTGTGCATGCCTGTGTGTGCATTCAGTATTTATGTGTGTGTGCATCGGACACACACATACAGTCATAAACAGACACTGTGTGCATGCCTGTGTGTGCATTCAGTATTTATGTGTGTGTGCATGCCTGTGTGTGTATGTCAGTATTTGTCTGTGTGTGTGCAAGCCTGTGTGTGCATATCAGTATTTGTGGGGGGGGGATGCATGTATGCCTGTGTGTATGTGTGTGTATATACTCACTTACACACATGTCAGCACCCACACATACCAAAGGACAACCTCCACTGTTATTCCTAAGATGATGTCCACCTTGCATTTTGAGATGGGGTCTCTTATTGCCAAGCATGCTAGCCAACTGGGCAGCACTCCCAGGGACTCTGTCTCTCTCTGACTCGCTAGTGCTGGGATCACAAACTCAAGGACCACCGCTGGCTGTTTTCTCTTGACATAGTTTCTAGCAGACCAAACTAAGGTCTCGGGCTTGCAAAGCAAGCACTTTATCAACTAAGCCAGCACCACAGGCCGACATCTTCACATTTCTACGGAGATTGTACCATCACTGTTTCATTTAAGGGAGTGGATGCTCTGTTGCAAGTCTCTCTCGGTTCCCAAATCACGACAGAGAGGCTTATTAGTAATCAGGAAAGATTGGCCGAAAGTTTAGGCTTGTTTTTAGCTTTGTATTAAACCAATCTGAGTGACACATCTTCACCGTGCACAATAAGATTATTCCACAACAGTGCTTGTCTGACAAGAGTTTGGAGAATGTTATGAGGCCTGGGTCTTACCTGAACAAATATATATNTAAGAAAGTATGCCTTAAATTCTTTCATATAATATATGTATATACATATATATTACCTATCATTCCACTTCCTAAACCCATATGATCAGTTAGTAAATACCAAAAATGAGAATTAAGTAAGAGACTTACTTGACTACTTTTACACAATTTTGGTAATCTATAAGGTCTATAGTTCCTTTTAGCATTAAAGAATTTACTGTGTGTGTGTGTGTGCGTGTGTGTGTGTGTGTGTGTGTGAGCACTCAAGTGGAGGTCAGAGGACAGCTTTGGGGAGCTGGCTCTTTCTTCTTACTACATTGAACTCGGGTGGCAGGGAGGGCAGTGTCTTTACTCCCTGAGCCATCTCTTGTGCTCCCCTGGATTTCAGTTAAAGCAGAGAGGATTTTCACACCATCAAAACCCAGAAGCAAGGGCTAGAGAGATGGTTCAGTGGTTAAGAACACTCGCTGTTCCTCCAGCAAACTGGAGGTCAGTTCCCAGCACCGTGTCAGATGGCACACAAGCGTCTGTAACTCCTGTTCCACTAGCCTCTGAGGGCACCACCCACACGCGCTTACACCCATGTGTGCATGTGCGCACACACACAGACTAGACATACACAACCTCATAGACACCTGATTGCTTTCCCTTTGGGGCAGGGGCCACTGGCTGAAAGTTAAGAGCCTCTGCTGAGGACAAGAAAGTTGTTGGACTAAATGGCTCAATGGCTCCCAGGCTGAAGACATATATTAGACATATATTAGAAAGAGTAAAATACCATATATTCAAACGGAAATTTCTATCAATGTATTTCTATCAAAACCACCAAGACAAGGCCTAGTCTAGGAAGAAGGGAATTTGCAGGTAGATTCTTTGAATTTGGGGCTCTTTGACTTCAAGGAGCAGAATTCTCTAGAAAATCTAAATGGAAAATGCGGCCTTATAATGAGAGTGAGCTTGAGGTGTCCAGTGAGCACGGCAGCTTGTCAAGGCTGCTCCTCGTTGAGGGACATTGGCAAGACTACATAACAGATAACCCTGGGATATAAGGAAAATGAAAGTCAAAAGTTCAAGATCAGCCTGAGCAATCATAACAACACATACATGCCTTCTAAAAAAAAAAACCCATAATATTTTTGTTCCAGTTGTGTGCCCAGAAGGTTTTGAGCATTGTAGTTATCACCACAGGGTAAATAAGTGTGTGCATCCGCTGGGGAGGAGGGAAAGGAGAGCCCACTGGTCTTCTGGGATGCCACCCCTTAAAGAGGCCAAGAATTAGGCAGGAAAGGAAGGGCTAACCCATTTCAAGGAAGACAAGCAGGAAGAAGGAGAAGGCCAGGGTTCAGGGCTTCACTTGGACAACCCACACAGGTGTGGTCAACTAGATGATGTCAGGGCCAGTAGATGATGTCAGGGACAGTACATGATGACACCAGGGACAGTAGATGATGACATCAGGGACAGTACATGATGACATCAGGGACAGTAGATGATGACGTCAGGGACAGTAGATGATAACGTCAGGGACAGTAGATGATGATGTCAGGGACAGTACATGATGACGTCAGGGACAGTAGATGATGTCAGGGACAGTAGGTGATGACGTCAGGGACAGTACACGATGATGTCAGGGACAGTAGATGATGATGTCAGGGACAGTAGATGATGACATCAGGGACAGTACATGATGACATCAGGGACAGTACATGATCATGTCAGGGACAGTAGATGATGACATCAGGGACAGTACATGATGACATCAGGAACAGTAGATGATGACGTCAGGGACAGTAGATGATGATGTCAGGGACAGTAGGTGATGTTGTCAGGGACAGTACATGATGATGTCAGGGACATTACATGACGTCAGGGACAGTAGATGATGACATCAGGGACAGTAGATGATGACGTCAGGGACAGTAGATGATGACATCAGGAACAGTAGATGATGACGTCAGGGACAGTAGATGACACCAAGGACAGTAGATGACATCAAGGACAGTACATGATGACGTCAGGGACAGTAGATGATGACGTCAGGGACAGTAGATGACATCAAGGACAGTACATGATGATATCAGGGACAGTAGATGACAACATCAGGCACAGTAGACGATGTCAGGGCCAGTAGATGACCTCAGGGACAGCAGGGAAGAGTCTGGACCAGACAGGACTGTTGTAGGACAACTCTTCCTGTGGCCTGAGTCTCAGCAGACTGGAGGAAGGAAGATCAGAGGCAGACCGGGCAAGACGTAGTGCCAAGAAGAACGGCAGAGGACTGTGGAGACCATGGGTGGCAGAGACAACTGGGAAGGATTCAGTTCAGGAAAGAGTGTGAGGCAAAGATGTTCCTGGAGTAAGGGCTGGGTCTGCGGGACGGATCAACAGGTATTTTCTGTGGGCAAAGCCTGAGGACCCGAGTTCTAGCCTCACGAGTCACTCGGTGGAAAATGAGTCCCTCGAGCTGCCCTAACCCTCCCCACACATGTGGCACCCCCACCCTATGAAACCCACAAATGATGATGAGAAAGAGCTGTGGGCAGCCCTTGTTTTAACTCTAGAAAACTAAATCCCAAAGAAATGAGGAAAAATACTCAAATAAATCTGGCAAATCAATGCTGCCATTAAGGGCAACCATCATTTTTTTTTCTTTTTTTTTTCTGGAAACTGATTTCTTTGGAAAGAAATGAAGAGGAGTGAGTAACAGGCAGCAACATCCAGCACTTCTCTGGCGTTTTACAGTTTAACGAAGAATTTTGCATACCCAAGCATGTTCGTAACAATGGAAAACACAACAAAAATAGACAATCATTATGAAATGTATTTTTATAATAGATAAGTTACTGCATGTTTTTTCATAAGACAAAAGTCATAAGTATCAAGTAAACTTCAGTCTGAATGTTCAACTCTTCTATCTTTCCCACTAAATTATACACTCATTTGTAAACTAAATATTCCAAAACTGCTCTCAACTCATAGCCAAGTTAATCTACTAACTCGCCCAGTGGGGAAGGAGCAGCTGAACAAGAATGTTTAAGATTGAAAAGGCGGAGCAGGGAGTCAGCTATGGGGCTCGCATGTGTAATTCCTGCATATGGAAGGCTGAGACAGGAGGATGACCACAGGTTCAAGCCAGCCTGAGAGACATGGTGAGTTCCAAGCCTCCGTAGGCTTTATAGTAAGACCTGTCTAAAAAGGAGAAGGAGAAAGAGAAAAAAGGAAACAAAATAGCAATTTATGAGGTGACATAAACTATGGACTTTGTCAATTCAGATTTTAAATCTTCAAGAAATAAATATTAATTTTTCAAACTTTCCTCTTCAACAGGCACCAATAATCATATTTACAAACAGAAGATAATGGCTGAACAGTGGCTCACACCCCTAATCCAAGCACTAGGGAGGCAGATGTAGGTGGATCTGAGCTCAAAGCTAGTCTAGCCTACAGTGCTGGCTGCAGGAAACGTTGTCTTGAAAAACCAAAAATGAAATAGAAGCTGGCTGCTACATGCAAACATAAAATACAACTAAAACCTAGGAGCACAAAGGCTTAAAAGACAGGGTTCCTAAAGTTATTTCACAGGAAGCAGAAACACAGGAAAGCAAAGGGAAGGATGCCAGCAGCAGAGTTTAAAAGATTCAGCTCAGTATGGTAGTATGGACCTATGAGGCAGGAGGATTCCAAGTTTGAGGACAGCCTAGGCCAAGCAAGGAAAGCTTGTGTGTGTCAAAAAATAACACAAATCACGAAAAACATTAACCAGGAAGAATATCATTTTATGTAGAAAAAATGCTATAATCTATGATAAAGCATGATACTTATCTTCATACATAAAATAAACTATAAGCTTGATTAATTAGTGACTAATATATCACTATTATATTATGATATGTCAAGAAGATCTATGCATAAACATACATTCATAGACAGAAGTCTGTTCTCTTCAACAAATGCTCCACTTTAAACACTCGTGGCTATGCTGAAACTAATTACAAAATAGTCATTTAGACACCCGTAGCTATGCTGAAACTAATTACAAACTAGTCCTTGAAAAAATCTGAATTCCAAAGAGCAGAAATAATTCAATCCATATTTCTTCTACAATTAAAGACAGAAGTTTAAAATTGAAGTATCAACCACTTTAAACAAAGAATTCTTCTACAAGTATTGGGTCAAAAAGGAAAAATAAAATAAAATAAAGACTACTTGTTTGAAAGTGGAAATAATATTTAACAAGTCTGATACATTTTTCATGAATTCTTATTTAGAAATAATTATCTAGCTCTGTTTGTGTCATTTCTAAAAGAAAAGTTTAAAAAGATACTTGCATCTCATGTTCCAACCCAAAAAGGACCGGTTAGTATATAAAGTATACGGAAAACAGAGTCTGAAAGGCTACTACTAATGAGGACAACTAAAAAGATATCTATGAATAACTTAACACGTTTTTCTGACAGAAACAAAATTTTACTAACAGATTTATGAACTTTGAAAAATGTAAAAACACTCTTTTCCTAAGAGGGTGATTTCATATAAGTCATTATTTTATCTTTAATTATGAATATAGTGATAAATATCTATTTCTCCAAAACCATGTGTAAATGTGTACTGTAAAACTTTTTATCTTAGTGCTTTATAGCTACAAAGGTTAGGTGCCATATGATTTATAAATACTAATAAACCATACAATATTAGCTATAGCCAATTCATGTAGCCAGTTGGTTTTTATACAATACTTACATTAACTTTTGCTGTTGAGACATTGAGTACAGTTCCATGACTTACATTATATTCCGTTTTCTCAAACATTACATCCATTACATCATAGAAGGGTTAGGCGAGCTGAGAATGCATGGCCAGAATGCACACACTTGTCAATAGCATGAGTGTTTTTGTTGTCTCAATTTCTGGGCTAGTTACAATGTGCTGACTGCAGGCAAGACAAACTTTTAAGCTTGATCTGCTTTATAAATTGCCTTTTCCATCAGTTTAAGTACAAACAGTTGCTTGATCTGCTTTATAAATTGCCTTTTCCATCAGTTTAAAAGTACAAACAATTGCTTGATCTGCTTTATAAATTGCCTTTTCCATCAGTTTAAGTACAAACAATTGCCAAAACAATAATTTCAGTCTTAGTTGTCATGTTTGCCATTTTCCATGGTGTGAAACTTTTCCATCAGCCCCTTCTAAGCTCCTGAGGATGAGTTGCTGAAGCAGGAGCTGGGCAGGGTGCAGTGGCTATGAAAACCCCAGAGATGTGGGCAGTTATGCGTAGACACAGTAAGAACAAATGTATTTTAAGTACTTATTGCCTGTTGAATGATAGCTATTGCCGACAGAGAATGTAAACCGTGACTAGTGGGCCACACAGAAACAAGATCTGGACGACACCACTCACACTTTTGTGACCTCCAGTTTGACTGATTGCTTCTTTCAACACTAAAATCAATTCTAAATTGATTATATGCATGGGTTTTAAAAGTACGGGAATAAGAAGTGAAAGATTGCTAAGTGCCTGGCCGGGCGAGGAGCCCCTGTTTGTTAGCGTCTGGAGGAGTTCCGAAAGGAAGGGTTTGCTAATTGACTGAAACGGAAGTGCGCTGCCAACACCTGAGGCTTGCCCATTCGTGGAAGACAAATCAAGAAGGAAAGAAAATTGTCACCAAGAATCTTTTTCTGTTTAAGTTTTCCACATGTCTTGTTGTTCATTTTCAAAGGATTTCAAAAAGATATAGTTTCAAGAAGACATTCAGTCTTTCACAACTGTTTGAGGAGCGTTCTCCCAACGTCACATCTGAGCATCTCCCTAGGACCAGATACAGTACCTAGTCAGTCTTCCCACAGGAAACACAGAGAACAAGCGGATAAGAAAAATGTGTGTAAACTGAGGACCCTGCCGGAGGTGCGCTTCCTGTCCCTCACCAGATATGCGATGGCTAAGGAAAACAGCCGCCACGCTCCAGTCAAAACTCAGCAGAGCAAGCTCGCCGAAGCCGTGGCCTCTCAAGGGGATGTGGGGTGCCTGGAACCAGGACAACAGTCTGGGGAGCAGGCAGGTTGGAGTTCTGTTACAGAGAGGTCTCAGACACTAGAAAGAAAGTTGGAGGTCAGGCTCCAGAGCCCAGGAAGGGAAGGAGAAAGTCAGGAAGGTCTATCTCAAGCCACTGGGTACACTGCTACAAAAGTGGCAAAGTTTCTGGCTGAAACAGAAG
>LOEQ01002133.1:217255-233139 GCA_001685075.1 Bramus lutescens | reverse complement strand
AGAGTAGCCACTGAGGCTTCTATACTCCAGCCACGTTAGTCCCAAGGTTTCCATGAACACTGATAGAACCAGGCATCTTACTTCTTCCCAGGCTCTCCAGAGTGAACAGAAGTAAGTCATTTACAGTCCTTAATCTCTGCTGCATGATGCCACCCCCCCACCAATGAACAAAGTTCTTATTTGGTCTTTTTTCCCATGAAACATCTCTCTTTTTCTCTTGGCAAACATCAGCTATAAAACATATTTTATTGCTTTCCTTTTCCAACTTATTGTTGCCTAAATATAATCTTCCAAAAATACCCCACAAATTAACTTCTTTGCTCCAAACTGCAGTGAACCAATATAAAGTTTCATTACACATAAATTTAGCTCATATAACACTGATCAGAACATTAAAGGACAAGCCCCTCTAATAGTTAGTGACTATGTAAAATTCAGAGCCCATATTCTCATTTTGAAGTGTTTAATTTTTATGTAGTAGTAATTCTATGTGTCTGTGAGAGACAGTGTGATATTTTAATTCACAAATATGATGAATGTTACCGTCCGTTACCGTAGACACATGTATCGTTTGTGCTGCAAACACCCAATATCCTCTCTGCTAGCTGTGCTACAGTCTAGCACAGCAATTCCTCCTACCCTTCTTTACCCTGTATCTGTTGACTACCTTCTCTCCACCCCCAACACCGGGCAGAGCCTCTAATTCTAGACTATAAAATAAAGACTAATTAAGTACAAAAGCCTTTCACTGTGACTTACATAAACCTAACGATTCCATTCATCGTTTATTTTTCATTTTTGTCTTATAAGTTCATTCCTATTTTAAGTCACATTCCTATAGGATAAATCTATTAAACTCTTTCTTTAAAGCCCAGCATTGGGCAATGGGTGAAAATATCCGAGCTGCCTTTCTTTGCTTTTTAAAGCAGTAACCTAAGCAACTTTAACAACAGAAATACACAGCACTTGGAAATCATGGCTAGAATTCAAATATGACAGCCTTAATCTCATCTAATTTCTTTGTTTTGTTTGGGAAATGGATAACAAATCTCAAATTCTAAAGTAACAAATGCTCAGTAATGTTCATTTCTAGGCCCCTGCTGGAGTGCATCTGTGTCTTTGATGACTGTACTATACATGTTACACAAAATACAGACTCTCAAGAGACTTAAAGCATGACATCGAGTGGGAGCTAGCGGTGACATTGGTGAACTAGAGCCACTCTCTCACTGCCTGTGTTAAAGACATGGCTACTTAGTCCTCATGGCCCTGAAGCAGTGTGGTCATAGTGGACATGATCAATGTCACGTCGTAAACGGCAAAGCTGGGTACGGAGAAGCTAGCCTCAGAAGGTCACGTGGGCAGTAGCAATTACCATTCAAGCCATAACCACCAAGCAATGCCATCTCTTCCTTCAAGATGGGACACATTCACTAGACCAAGAATTTACTTATGCCTCCCAATGTTAAAGCCTCCTCACCACATGGTGAATGAAAGCAGGGAGCCTGGGTGTAGCTCCTTCCTGTAAGGAAATTCAGCCTTCCCAACAGAGCAGCAGTGATGCAGATGATTCGTGCAGGGTACTAACTCGAGCCATTTCAACCACATAGACCTCAAAGTTCCCTATTTTTTGCCTTAAACATCTGACAGGAAGAAAAATAGCTTTATTCATCGAGTGACAGGCACTTTGCCAACAAAACTCAGCCCTCCAAAGGGAATGTGTGTGGGATTAGTTGGAAGGCACATTGTGCCATATTGACGTGACTGGATTTGCCAAGAACACCAACTGCGAGCTCTAAAACTACTTTTGGCTCTGCAATTACCAAAATAATTTGCCAATTTTACTTTGAGGGCTGGGAAGGTTATATAGGTAAATTGCCTCCAGGTGCTTCTGATGTTGGGGCCACAATGTTGTCCCCTGATTTCAATAATAATAATGATAATTAAGAAATTTAATTCCTAATAAACAAACTCATGTATGTCTCTTTAACGACTATCAAGTCTTCAAATTAGTTCTGAGGTTGCTGACAACCAAAAGTCTACTAAATGGGAAAAATGATGCGGAAGAAATTTCTCAATTTCCTCTTTATGGTAAGACTCAGCTGAAAGAGCTCGTAAGAGCTGACTGTAAATACAAGATCTAGCGAGGTGTTTTACCAAGGATGTGGCCCCAGCTGCACTCAGAGGAGACCAGGAGACTCAGTTGCTCAACGCCTTCCCGGTTCAAGACACACTGCAAGTTCAAAGACAGACCCTATCTTAAACCTCCTCCCCCACTCCAAAATAGTTTGATCAGTGGTAAATGTGAAATATAGGTGTCATGTGGTATCCGGTCTAGAAATGAGGACATTGGTGAAGTTTGCTTTGGCATGAGGAAGTGTGTATTTGTCTGTTCTCTATCAAAAGCACACATTTTGCATCAAATTTGTAAATCTCATTCATGTTCAAGGCAAAAGAAAGAGTAGCTTTTCCTCATTACCACTGCCAATGAGAGTTCCCTGTTTGTTTCTAGGTCATGGTAGGAAAACTTGCATTTCCTGCTGCTTGGGGATGCTATTTTTATCCAGGAGGTTGCTGACAATTCCAAGTTGATCCTATAATTCATAGTCTTTTTCTAATGCCCACAAATCCATTGCCTAAGCTGGGCTTCAAGGTGTTTTTTTCGCCATCTTTTCTCCCCACTGATCTGTGGCTAACCCGCTTCAGCTTGTCTTACTGGTTCTTCTGTATCCTCAAGTCCGATCAGGAGGCAAGCTCTGGTCAATGGGCTTTCTAGAACTGAGGAAGTCCTGGCTCTGGTGACAAGGACCCAGCATGCCCTAGAGGACACTGTTAGCTCTTCCGCCTCACATGTGTGTTACAGGTGGGGATTCTAAGCAGGTGGACAATATACATGAGATAAAAGGCTAGCACCGATAGACAATGGGGTTGAAATCGTGACCCTGTAACTATGGGCAAATGATCTAACTTCTCTGTTCACCCATTTCCACATCTTCTCATTTAATTTTATTAATAGTACCTAGATCAGGAACACCGATAGTAAGAGTCCAACAAAAGGGGAAAGAATTCCAGGATGTCAGACTCAATGGGGTGCATTGTGGAATCTAGAATGAGCACCCAATACCATCCCAGATGGAAACATAGATCAATCAGAAAGTGCTTGGCACGGAAGCATGAAGTCCTGAGTTCAATCCTCAGCAGCCATGAAAATATTGGGTATGGTTGTATGCGCCTAGAATCCTAGCTCCAGGGAAGCAGAAACGGCAGACCCCAGGGGCTCACCGTCCAGCAGCCTAGGCTAAGCAGTGACCCCAGGTCCTAGTGAGAGACCCTGTCTCCAAACAGAAAGTGTGGACACCTCCTAAGGAAGAACAGCTGAGCATGACTTCTGACTTTCAGAGGCATGAGCATGTACACCCAGAGAATATGAACATACAACAAACATACGTACACACAAAAGCCATGTAATCTGGGCCATTGAGAGGAAAGCCAAAATTAGGTCCAAGTCACCATGACTGTAAATATACCTGGGGCTATGAAATCGTAGATCCCAGAGCTGTTAGGTTTAATTAATATTTCATTGGAACTCTTCATAATTCAACTATTCTGTACCCCCAAAGGACAGTGTGGATAAGTGAACACTGCCTCTCATAAAGGTGTTTTACAGTTTCTGATTCTAAGAACTTATGTTTTCTCAAAAAGCCCTTGGGCCACCCTACTCTGCAGACATCAGTCAGTCTGGCAGGTTGCTTCTGATTTTCCTTTCCTCTACAGCTGCCCTGATTATAACTAACCCATGCCTCTTCAGTCTTGCTAAAGGCCAAGAGGAAGGGCAAGGCTCCCCGGTAACATAACATGGGCGTGATTAACCATTTTTGACAGGCATGATTTAAATATAGAAACACAAATGTAGAGCTAAGGTGAGGTGGAGCTCTCCTCCTGGCGGCTGCTGGCTCTTTCCGGGCTTCTTTTCTGTTACTGCCAGAGCAGGAAGCTTTGGGGGTGCTGGAGGGGGCTCCATCACAAGGACTTGGGAGTTATGTGTGCGAGAAGGGACTCAGGTTGGCAAAGCAAGCACAAATTTCAGCTTCTAAGGAAAGCAGAAGTAAGGTACAGTGTCTCCTTTCTCTGCATTAGTTTTTCTTTTTTTTTATTTCAGTTTACATATGCTCAGCCAGGAACTGAAAATATTAAGTAGAAAATTCTAGAAATAAACCACTTGTAAGGCTTTAGCAATTTATTAATGCAAACTTGTCATTGCTCCGTTTTCCTGTGTGATAGTGTGGCTGATCCCTCATTGTGCCCACTTCACACAGTAAGCGTGGCCACAAGCATGGGGTTTGGCGACACAGTCTTTGGCATCCCCTGGGAGCCTTGGGATGTCTCCCCTGAGTGATTGGAAAGGTCAGGAAGGTCAAGAGTGTGGTGTTTGCGAGAGTGGAGCTGAGATCACTTGCTGAAATGATGCTGTACCAGGAAGGCAGCAACTGCCAGTGGAGACAGAGACAGCTCCTTAGGAGAGAGAACAACGGGAGACCGCAGCTTCTCTGACGGCTTCCCCAGCCCCGACGGAAAGCAAGGAGAGCGCTCATGTCGCTTACACCTCCAGATGGCGATCCACTATTAAGGGAAGCCAACCTGCAGGGAGCCGCTGTTGGCTTTTTCTGTCCAGGAGAGGCACCACCCACAGTTTGTTGGGCCCCTTCCACATCAATCATTAATCAAGAAAATGTTCCACAGACATGCAGATAGAGCAACCTTGTGGAAGCAATTACCCATTTAAGGCCCCCCTCCCAGGTGACTCTAGTTGGTGTAGAGGTGACAAAAACTGGTCAGGACACTCTCTTTTCACTTTTGACTTGGTCTTACTCTGTAGCTCTTTGCTGGCCTAAAACTTCCTCTGTGTCCTATGTGGGCCTCAAATCTGCAGCAATCTTCCTGCTCCTGTCTCCCACATGCACTACCAGGCCCAGTGTTTCCTGACGGGCATTTTGGGCCACCAAGATGGAGTCCCTTTGTTCCTCAAATGACTCAGCATTCTCAGCTGTGACCCGTGGGGACTTCTTCATTTTCTACCTCCACAGCCAGGGAGTTTCTGGGGCCCCTCCTTCCAGGGGGACACATTGCCTTCTGCCGTCTCTTCTCTCCGTAAGCTGGGGTTCAGCTTCACAAGTTTAATATGAAATAGGAGTCAGAAAACTGTAATCTGCACTCTATCTTTCCAGAGTTGAAAAAGGTTCCGAGCAACATCCCTCCAGACATTGTCAAACTTGACATGTCATACAACAAAATCAGCCAGCTCCGACCCAAAGAGTTTGAAGACGTTCACGAACTAAAGAAGTTAAACCTGAGCAGCAATGGCATTGAATTCATAGATCCTGGTAAGTCCCACTGCGTGGCCACCTTCAAGTGACCAGCAGCTGTACTGTGAGTTTACTTCTGTGGCAACAGCTATAGTAAACACCATTTAGGATAAACAAACAAACAAACAAAAACTAAGTTCAGAAAATATGAGTTTTAATTAACCATGATACTTCAAATGGGACTTTTTCAGTATGTGCCAAAATATTGCTTTACAAAAGCATGTACTACAATGCAGTCATCCCTGGGTGTCTAGGGTCATTGTTCCAAGACCCTTCTTAGACACCAAAATCTCCTTTGTAAAATGACATGTACACTCCCATTTATACTTTAATTAATCACTTATTGACAATACTTAGAATAGCAGAAGTGCTAGATAAGCTATATTGTGTAAGGAATAATCTCAAACTGTAGTGAGTACATGGCATATTCAGAACAGATAGAATTTTTCAGCTATTTTTAATCTGTGGTTGGTTGAATCTGCAAACATAGAATCTGACAGATGCACGTCACTGACTACATAGTACTAACAATATTTAATCAATCAATCCCGATAACAAAAGCATTGTAGAATGGATATGTACACACAGTGGGGGTGGAAGGATTCTCACAGTGCAGCTCAGACTGACCTTAACTTCTTATTCTCCCACACTGGCTCCTCGGGCGCTCCTACACAGGCGCACACTATCGCACCTGGCTCCACTCCTACACAGGTGCACACTATCACACCTGGCTCCTCGGGCGCTCCTACACAGGCGCACACGATCACACCTGGCTCCTCGGGTGCTCCTACACAGGTGCACACTATCACACCTGGCTCCTCAGGTGCTCCTATGACTGCTGAGGTACTGGCTAGGTTTAACACACCTGTACCTTTGCAGTGTGCTCACAATCTGAAAAGCCCAGCTATAAAATGATAATGTATAAAAAATATTTATTATAATAATGCAGCAAAATGCAAGAAACATTTTGATACAATTGTTTCTTCTATGTAAAAAATGAACTAGACCAATTACTTTTGTGTCTGTGTGTACTTGCTCATGTGTGGGAATGCATGTGTGTACTTGTTCATGTGTGGGTATGCATGTGTGTACTTGTTCACGTGTGGGTATGCATGTGTGTACTTGTTCATGTGTGGGTATGCTGTGTGTACTTGTTCATGTGTGGGTATGTATTATGTACTTGTTCATGTGTGGGTATGCTGTGTGTACTTGCTCATGTGTGGGAATGCATGTGTGTACTTGTTCATGTGTGGGAATGCATGTGTGTACTTGTTCATGTGTGGGCATGCATGTGTGTACAGAGTTCGACAGCATCTGTTTCAGTCACTAAATCTTGAGCTCACCAATCTGCTATATTGTATGGCCTTGGAGCCCCAGGGATCCTTTTGTCCCCACCTCCCCAACACTGGAATTCTAGGCCCACATTACCCTGCCCAGACTTTGACAAGAAGGGTTCTGAGGACCCAGCTCAAGTCCTCAAGCTCTGCAAGGCATCGGCTCAGCCCCTCTGCTTCTCTTAGTAATAACACAGGCACTAGCAGGACACCCAATTCTAACACGATCAAAGTGAAAACCAACAACAAACATCCTGGGGCCACAAAGGTATATTTCAGAATTAATATATCATTTAAATATCACAAAATTATAACTTAAATTTTTAAAGAAACAACAATTTGCTACACTTACCTTAGCCTACACACATATTGCACTCAGAATTGCAAGACCAAGAGCAATTTTCTCTTCACAAAAAATAAAAAGACATTCCTTTCTTACACTCATTATAATCATGTTCATATCAGTCACTGGTGTCCAGTATCTATAAAGCCAGGCCACAGACTGAAGAACCCGGGGGGTGGAGACCATCTTGTGCCCTATGAAAACCATAGAACCATAGAACAAGTCCACTGTGCCAAGGATTCCTGAGCAAGAGTCTAATTCCTTTCCAACACTGTGTTCAAAGCACTAGTAGACAGTTGTTGGGGTGTAGCTTAGTGGTGGAGCAGTTGCTGAACAAGTTCAAGACCCCAGGTTCCATTCCCAGCAACACACAGACACAAATGCATGCATGAACACAATGAATGCAGATGACTCTTAGAGCTTTTGTTAAAATAAAACACCAGTTATTGGACAGCCTCAGTTGAGTGTGAATGCAGTGAGCAGCTGTGCCCCAAACAATGGCGCAGTCACAACAGAACCATGAAGATCCCTCCTTCCCTCCNTCTTCCTTCCCATCCTCAGTTTGTTTACTCAACACAAGGGACGCATTTTCATTACCACTTATGTATTGAACCAAGTGCCAAGGACTTTGGTTGGTAAGTCCTTTAGAACAAAAGAAAATGGACCTTAGAACTTGAATAAGACCAAATGAACTACACCAGCTTTAAAGTAAAAGACCGGCTGTGTTTCAGGACCCTTGGGAGGAAGCAATGCCCAACGGCTTCCTTGAGAATCTTGGCTTCCTGTGAGCCCATGTGTAGAAGACATGGGGAAACCAGACTGTAGAAGAGGGGACAGTCTAGTCAAATGCAAGGCAGTGTGGGAAAAGGAAAGAAACCTCCTTACCAGGGATATCACTTCCTTCAAGAAACAAAACCCGCTCTCCCAGGGGCCCTAGATACATACACATTAATACCAACTGTAGTTCTTTTGAAATAGAATATTTGTCTGCATATGCTTTGAATCTGGAGCCCTTACTTATTCCAAGAGAAGGGAGTTTGTGACAACCTGATGTTAGAATTTTTTAGCAGATGATCCTCTTCCCCACTCCTGAACCCCAGCTTTGTCCAAAGTTAGAAAGTAGCCTGTTTGGGGCTGTGTCCGAGACAAGATGATATGAAACAGTTAACAGCATTGTCACGAAGCTTATTTCCAATTCAGAATAAGGATTCTGAATCTAATTCAGAACAAGGATTCTATATTCTAGAACAGGCATGTTGAGGGAGTACTGTGAAAATGTCCAGGGCAGAAACAAAGTCTTTGATGTCAGCAATGACCTGTTGGTTCTGGAACATAACGCTCGGTCTTTATGTACTCATTTCTTTGTTCTTGCGAGTTGTATTATTTTGTTCTGTGTTATTTTCTTCTAATTACTCAGCATCCAGCTAATCAAATAATATAAATTCTGGTAGTTCCCACCACTTGCCAAACTCAACCAGATGTTTTAAAAACGTTGGTAGAAATTATTTGACTTGGTGCTGTACAAGAATAGGCTCTCACCGCGAGTGTCACTTAACAGGGGAAGATTATTTTCTAGGCCTTTTTAGAGCTCATCCATAACCTTGGAAGCTGTCATATGTTTCTGTATTTTCCTGCACTAAGGCCTTAAATCTGATTACACTTTATTTATGCAGCACCCCCTTTCTGCAGCATCTTCTCAGTAAGAACAAAAAATGTACACCAGAAAAATGCATTTTTACTGGGACATTCAGAGCACTGGGCAGAAGTCGCATAGTGTCAACACCTCCTGCAAGCCTTCCCCATGCTCCCAGAGAAACGAGTTTTAAAGACTAGCTTAAAAGTGACGTTTTCAAATACAATTTCACACATTGATCCATGCAATCCAGAAAAATCTTTGTTTGAATAACGGTGTATTTTATATTATTGCATTTCTTCACATGTTCAATAGAAAGACACGCTAAGGAAAAACTTCCCAACCCAGAAATCCTCTGCACAGAAGTAGTGAGGAAGAAGGTACTTTCCTTGCTGAGTATATTACACCAGCATGTGATACCAATCCCAAGCACACAGATTGCAAAGTCAGAAAGACATTGTTTTTAATCACATAGCTTTACCGGGTAGTGGGGTGACCATCTGCTGTAGCTCAGCGTCTTTACACAAACCATTCACTGGCTTCTCCATGACAAAGTAGCGTACAGCTAGAAGCAAGGCCCCAGAGAAGTTAGTTCTCCATCCTCACAATACCCTTAAGATAAAGAGCGCTTCCTCCCTTGAGAGGTTCTGTCCAGGTTTCAGGAGTTCCAGACAGTTCAAAGAGAGGAGAAATCACTTAGAATTGCACGGGTCCTGGAGAGAAAGATTTGGCAGGGAAGACTGAGCCTCTTATTAAGTCCGTGTTTGCCCTTACGGCACGTAAAGCGCGTAAGGCACGTAAGGCACGTACAGCACGTTGTGTGCTGTTGTGCAGGTCCCTTTGCTCACTGGCTGACATTCTCTGCTTCTAGCTGCCTTTTTAGGGCTCACACATCTAGAAGAGCTTGACTTATCAAACAACAGCCTACAGAACTTCGACTATGGAGTGCTGGAAGATCTGTATTTTCTGAAACTCCTGTGGCTCAGAGACAACCCTTGGAGATGCGACTACAGTATCCACTACCTGTACTACTGGCTTAAGCACCACTATAACGTCCATTACAGCGGTCTGGAGTGCAAGACGCCCGAAGAGTACAAAGGCTGGTCTGTGGGGAAATACGTTCGGAGCTACTACGAAGAATGCCCCAAAGACAAGCTGCCAGCGTACCCTGAAGCCTTTGACCAGGACACTGAAGATGACGAATGGGAAAAACTCCACCGAGAGCACACAGCCAAGAAGCACCGAGTGAGAATCACCATCGTGGGATAGTTCTAGTGGCACCGTGCTGGGCTGGCGTCAGAGACCATGTTTGCATGTTCATCGATCGTGACTGCTTAGACAGGGTTATCCAGCTACAGAGGCTCCCTTTGACTACTTCCTGTTATTACATTGTGTGATCTTAGTAATCTGGGGAAATCTGCATCCTGCTTATCCGCCCTCCTGTGGACAGACTCTAATCACAGGATTCCACAGTGGCCCAGGACGGGTGGTGCAGGCCTGCAAGCCCAACCCTTAAGCTGAGGCAGGAGGATCATGATGCCAACCTGGGCTACATAGCCAGAAACAGTCTCAAAAGAACCAAACTATCCCTCACTGGTGATACGAGGGACTTGGGTCTTAATATGTCATTAGAATTTCATAGTGTCTTGCACATGTTTTTAATGGCTTTTTGAAATAAAAGTTAAAAAAAATAAGTTTCATTTTTACATGTCTTTCTGTAACTCCTTATACAATCTGAAAAATGATCAAAATGAACGGTAACAACGAATTGTTTCTCCCTCCTCCTGTCAACCTCTGCTGGGTTTGCTGTCGTTTGTTTTGGGGGGTTTTTGTTTTGTTTCGTTTTTCAAGACAGGGTTTCTCTGTGTTGCTTTGCAGCCTGTCCCAGAACTAGCTCTAGTAGAGCAGGCTGGCCTCGAACTCACAGAGATCCTCATGCCTCTTCCTCCCGAGTGCTGGGTTAAAGGCGTGAGCCACCCAGCCGACCTCTGCTGTTATTAATGCTTAAGGCAACTTAAGCTTTAAGTAGATTTGCAGTTTGGATTCCTGAATGCTCTCAAGTAAGGGTCTGGCAAGCCCAATTCTCAAGCAGGACTCATTGACTAAAAACAGAAAAAGCTGTCACAATAAGCAAGTAGAGAATATGACTTATAGTGTGAGAAGCCAGTCAGAACAGCTCTGAGCAGCCTGGGTAGATGGTGTGAACCACGAACCTGAAGACCTGTAACCACCAGTGATGCAGAAACAGGGAAGGGGATCCCAGCAAGGACCATGAAATTAGGATTCAGGGTCAGAGTCTGGAAGGAAAAAGACACAAAACAAGACATAACATCAGAGACAACTGAAGGGACAGGCACTCACGGTGATCCTTGCAATCTGGGGGTTTGGTCAGATCACCTAGAAAGCAGCCAGTAAAAGAGGTTGTGCATAGAGGAAATAAATCTGACCTCACCAGCTCGTGTACAGATAACCAGCGATGTTCCACAAAGCAGGCAAACCACAAAACGGGGCATGCATGGCCCTGCATGAATTACCGTGTCCTGGGGGTTCCTCCCACACACAACATATTTTCATTTCTCTATCAGGACACTGGGTACAAAGTTGAGGAACTGGTCACCTTATTTCTTGCACAACTGCCCAAGCATGAAAGGTGATCTACTATAAATAGTACCTAGCACTGTCTAAAGTGTCTCCGGATTCTGAGTGCTGTGCTAAACGCTTCTCATATTCTACATGTAACTCGCAGGATCCCCCTGGGGACCATAATGTTACTGACCTTTCAAAGAGGAGAAACCCACAGCTCAGGGAGTAGAGAACCTGGACAAAGTCATACAGCTGGGAGGGGGCAGAGCCATGAAAACCTTTTCTACTGCGCAGGGAAACATATTCCTTGTCATTGGCTACCTGCATCAGAATTTCCAGAACCAGCACCTATCCTGCCCTGCCTCCCGCTCTCCCCACCCACATCCCCACCCCAGGAACGCCATGCGAGTAGTTGGCGAGAGAGACATTTGAATCTACGTTAATACGCACAGGAAATGGAAAAGCAGAGGAAGAGCCAGCAGCAGTGCTGGCTCAGGGTATCTGTGTGGACACCGCACTGAATTTACCTGTGGTTTGGATATGGGAAATTCAACCCCCCGCCTTACACACTGGGAGTCATTAAAAACAGTTTGCTTTACAGGGCGGTCCAAGAGATACAATGGATTCATTCATCGTTTTCCACAAGCCTCCAGAGAGAGCAGTAAGGTTGAGGACCGAAAGCAGTCGAGATCTGGTGGAGGGCAGGAGGGTTAGCTCTAGTCACAGAGGATTGAGTTTGAGTCAGAAAAGGGTCCAAACTGTTCCCTGCCTCAAGTTTTTGGAGGCTAGTCGGGGATTTTATTGGTTGACTTTTATAACCAACATCCCCTAGGATGTATTTGGAAATAGGCTCTGGAACACATTATAATTAAGGAATTGGTCTTGACTGTCCCAGAGATAAGACAGTTAGAAGGCTGGTATTGCTCAGAGCCTTAACTGAAGTTATGTTTCGGAAAGCATAAGGTTTGCTCATTCCAAGGAAATGGAAACACTGTCTTTAATGCATTCAAGGTTATAAGAATTAAAACTGCTTGTACTAAATCACTAGTGACAAAATAAAAATAGCCCAATAGTTGGGACAAGTTTCTTCCTTAAAAATAATACCAAGATTTGGTCAGATTTACCTAATTAATTATTGCCATGATGAAGATATTTGGGCCAAGAATCACTATATTTTGAAAATAATCAGAAAAAATAAAGAACTTAAATTAAGAAAATATGTTTGAACTATCTTGATCCAAAAACAAGCATCAGTTTCATATATTCTGATCATCATATGTCATTATTTGATATACTGAACACGTAGTCAATACACCCACTGCATAGGAGGGAATTTTGGCCCATGAATTTTCATTATTTGAAGATCTCTGGACTCTATGCAATCATAACAAGGTAGTTTACTTACACTGCTCAGTGAGCCTGTCCTAAACACCAGGAAGCCATCACATGGAAGTAAGGTTCAAAAATCAGGAGAGAATTATAGCTATGTCCATGTTTAAAAAGAAGACATATAAATAAAAGGAAAGGACAGTTGCACCCTGGGATAGTGTGTTATGACACACTGGAAAATGAACCATTATCTGAAACATACAAAGTACTCCTAAAAGTCAACAATAAGGATATGGGCCCCAAACGTTGACAGAGCTAGTGTACTGGGTACCTGTCTGCAATTCCAGTACTCAAGAGGCAGAGGCAAGAGATCACCAGGCCAAGGCCAGCCAGGGCTATGCAGCAGATCCAGTCTCCAAAAGTAAGAAAATGAACAAAGCCTCTTAATGGATGAGAGTGTGAGCACACAAAAGGAGCCTAAGACACTAAGGAAACGCGAGAACAGCAGTGGGGTGCCATTGCACACCTACGAGGAGGACCACAGGCCAAAACAGTGATGGCACCAAGTGTGAATAGCAGGGACTCTTGTTCACTGTCAGGAATGCAGAGTGCTGGCATCCTGAAAAACTGTTTAGTGAATTCTTACTGCATTAAATATACTTCTACTATATAATTACCTATTATCCTTCTTAGCACCTAACCAAAAAAGCTGAAAACTTTTAGTTTAGCTCTTCAATATCTCTCAAAGGCCAGTTATGAAGGTCTGATTTCCAGCCTATGGCACCACTAGGGGTTGGCAGAATCTCCAGACTAAACTCCAGACACCATGAGGAAAATAAGCATGTTATTTTTATTCTCCTCATGAATTTTGTCTTGGCAACAGAAAACTAACATGACTGATGTCTACAACAACAGGTAAGAACTTCATGTATCTATACAGTTGTAACATGGCAAGAAGCTTAAAGACATTATGCTAAATGAGCTAGCTACCAAACTACAACTAATCTGTTATTCCTCTCACACTGAGCACTGAGTCAGCACAACCACAGAGAAAAAAGAATGGTAGTCAGAGAAGCTCGGGAAGGGAGGAAGTGGGGGTCGGGGATTTAATGGATGATTAGATCCAGCTTTCTGTGACAGAATAGTTCTAGAGACAGATGGCCATGGCTGCACAATGTGAGGACACTGAATTCCACAGACTGACACATATGGGGGTTAAAGTGGTGATTTATATGCTATGGGAAACTTAAAAAAAGAGCAAAAAAAAAAGGCAGAAAGTTGGTTGCTTGACACAATTGACAAAATCAACAACAGATAAACTCGTCTACCAAGAAAAAACACAAACAAGAAACCAAGATTACTAAAAATGAGACATGAAACAGAACTTGTTACTGCCAACTTTACAGAAATAAAAAAGTATTATAAGATAATACTAACAGTTATACCCCAACTATAGGAAGTGCTATCAACAGCTGTACCCCAACTACAGGATGTTGACAAATTTCAAGGCATTCAAACTATCAAAACTGATACAGGAAATAAAATCTAACTAAACAAATAAAATCTGTAGTAAACAAAGACTAAATTGAAATAAATTGAATTTCCCATTGAAATAAACAATGGGCGCCTCTGACAGAGACGAGCCCAGAGCAGATGGCTCCACTGGCAGATTCTATCAGACATTTAAAGGATCAGTCACGTGGGGCAGAAGGGTCAACCAGAGCAGCAGACCAACCAGTCCCTGAGCACCCTGACTCTGAACCCAGACTCAGTGAGAGAAACACACCTTGAATGAGACCTGGGCCAGGAAAAAAACATCTTTATCCCTGAACCCAGGACTAAAGATACTGTGCCCGGACTTTGAAACTAGAGTCAAAGAAACAGACTTTGTCCCTAGAACCAGGGCCAGTGAAAGTAATGTGCCCTGGTCCTGAGATTAGGGCCAAAAGGCTAAAAAGGACCAGTGAAAGAAAACAGTTTGGCTATAAAGTTAGAGCCATCTCTGCTCCTGACCAACTAAACTGACCAATCCCAGAGCAGGGAAAAACAGCCCAGTGTGGCGTTGTGTTCTCCCCCCCTCCCTGGGAAAACTCTGCCCCTAAGGAGCCCTATATAAGCCTCTCTGTCCCTTCAGTTACAGGCCGCCATTAATCCCTCCCTGGCAGAGGCAGCCACTCTCCTGGACTCCTCCTTCCCAAATAAATCTCTTTCTCAAGGTCTTGGGTGAGAAACTTCATTCACCTGCTCAGACTAGGCTGGGATGTCCCTTAGGGGACTGAGCTGAAAACCCTTGCTGAGACGTTGCTACGGAGCCTGAGCAAGGCCGAGCAGAACAGAAGAACCTTGCTAGGATGCTCCTTAAGGGGGCTGAGCAAGGCCAGCTGAGGAAAAGTAACAGCTTCTCACTGGAGCTAGAGAAGATTGTTACATTTCTGCAGGGGCTTCCCCTTTAGCAGAGTCTTAGTAAAAGAAGAAACATCGAAGAAGCAGATAGCCCTTCTCTTCCCTTCAGGGAACATCCTAGCAGAGCTCAGCTGTAACAGCTCTCCAGGAGAAGAGCAGTATCCATATATTCTGCAGGGAGACCATCCCTCACCACACCTGAGCTACAGGTAGCATGGCTTCCCGCTAGTCAGGACACCTGTCCTCCAGAGCTGTCCTATTGTGACTGTACCCCTCCCCACCTGTCCTGTTGTGACTCCAGCCCTCCAGAGCTGTCCTATTGTGACTCCACCCCTCTAGAACTGTCCTGTTGTGACTCCACCCCTCCAGAGCTGTCCTGTTGTGACTCCAGCCCTCCAGAGCTGTCCTGTTGTGACTCCAGCCCTCCAGAGCTATCCTATTGTGACTCCACCCCTCCAGAGCCTTCCTATTGTGACTCCGCCCCTCCAGAGCTGTCCTGTTGTGACTCCACCCCTCCAGAGCTGTCGTCTTGTGACTCCACCCCTCCAGAGCTGTCGTCTTGTGACTCCGCCCCTCCAAAGCTGACCTGTTGTGACTCCAGCCCTCCAGAGCTGTCCTGTTGTGATCCACCCCTCCAGAGCTGACCTGTTGTGACTCCACCCCTCCAGAGCTGTCCTGTTGTGACTCCACCCCTCCGGAGCTGTCCTATTGTGGCTCTACCCCTCCAGAGCTGTTCTACAGTGGCTCTAAGTACAGCCTGGCTTCCTAATGAGTCAGGACATCTCTGCAACACTACAACTGTAACACATTGTCCTACAAGTGACACTAACCCTTCACATACTCTTTAAGGAGAGAGGGGTGAGGGGAAGAGAGAGAGAGAGAGAGAGAGAGAGAGA
>LOEQ01002133.1:195493-205828 GCA_001685075.1 Bramus lutescens | reverse complement strand
TGTGTGATTTTCTTTGGGGCTAAACAGCTGTGGAAACCAGGCAGGACAGAAAACCCCAACAAGCTGGCTCTCATGCTACAACTCGGTCAGCACAGAAATGGGCCTGTCACCAGGGAGGCGTGGACAGAGTAGTTCAGAGCCCCTCCCTGTCACTGCTGAACTATTTGCCACTGATATACTCGGGGACAGGGGAGTCATTGTCTTGAGTTGTGTGCCCATGCATGACCTCATCAGGCTCCAGTAATAGTTTCAAACCAGTGCTCACTTGATGTGGAAGTCCCCTCTGTGTGCTATGATTACCATTAATGAATAAAGAAACTGCCTTGGCCTGTTGATAGGGCAGAACTTAGGTAGGTGGGGAGGACTGGACTGAATGCTGGGAGGAAGAAGAGCAGAGTCAGAGATGCCATGGATCCCCCGCCAGAGATAGACATGCTGAAACTTTGCTGGTAGGCCACGACCACGTGGTGATATACAGATTAATAGAAATGGGTTAAATTAAGATTAAGAGCTAGCCAATAAGAAGCTAGAGCTAATGGGCCAAGCAATGATTTAATAAATAACAGTTTCTGTGCGATTATTTCAGTTCTGGGCGGCCGGGATGAACAAGCAGTTCCTTGCAACACTCACTCAGATGGCACTGGTTAATCTAAATCATGAATCTGGGGAAAGGGATTGGTAGAGATTGCAAGGGTGGAAGGGGGGTCAGGAGGATTGAGAATAGGTGAGAAAGTACCAGAACACATCACATAGATGTGTGGCACTTCAAGGAACACAATTTCATTCTTATTATTAAGCCATGCATTTCTTCTTAAAAAGAGCAATCAGTCAAATGGCAGGAAAACATATATTTTCCAAATAGGAAATTAGAAAAATATTGAACTCAATTTTCAATAAGCCAGGAAGTAAGAAAGAAGTCTGTAAAAATATAACTACATGTAAAATGAACCCAAGAATTATCAATAGTCACATGTGGTTTTTTCTTTTTTCTTTTATTTCTCAAGTCATATGTAGCCCAAGCAGGCCCTTCCTAATCTTCCTATCTCTGCCTCCCCAGTGCTAGGATCACAGGAAGGCTGACGTCACCACACCCGGCATCAGAGGAATGCTGATGTCACCGCACCCGGCATCGCAGGCATGCTGGTGTCACCATACCTGGCAGAAGTCACAATCGATTTTTTAAAATTCACTAGTTAGTGGACAAAAGTCACAACTAATAATGTTTTTGCCCTGACACTTTCCCTGGGTATTAACATAAATTACCAATTCTCCTTTCATTTTTATTCCTTTTGTTTAATAGTATAATTTACACAAATCTTAAAATCTTATGAAGAGGATTACTATAAATAATAAAAATAATTCAAACGCTACACTAAAGATGTCCAACAATCACAAATGGGTGAGCCCCCAGTGACATGGCTACAGAGAATTAGAGAGGATCGGTCTAAGCCGCGATGGTGGTGACTCTTCAATGTCTGCTGGATGAGGGTGAGAAAATAAACCTTCCCAGCATCTCTCCGGGCTTCTGAGAAAGGCCCTGATGGGCAAAGATGTAGGTATCCAAGGGTAATAGTGGCAGTTCAGCCTGCACCTCCAGAGTATCCCACTGTCAGCAAAATCCTCAGGGTTAGATCTGCAGCCATGCGTCTAGGTGACTGTGTGACCCAAAAGGCCGATAAACTGAATCTGTGCCACACAGCCATAATCCCGTTACTTGCAGAGGCAGGAGGATTGTGAGGTTCAGGGCTTGGGATGTATACTGAGACACTACTCTTTCAATAAAAAATTAAGTGAAGAAAGAAATAAACCTCCTCTTTTCTTCCACAAAAGCCACATGGTTACCCTGGAGGAAGAGCCCCAGAGCTGTAGCCATAAAGCTAGGTCATGAAAGTCTGACATCCAAGGGCTCACCTGGCCCTCGGAGAGGTGTATTACAAGAAATCCAAACTCTCTCTTTCATGTATAAGGGTCCTGAAATTTCAAGGTAAATGCCCTCATCTCAAGACACTTAATCACATCTGAAAAAGATTATTTTGCCACATAAGGTAGCACATTAAAAGGTTCTTGAGTCTGGGAAGAGGACATGTTTGGGAGGTTCTTCCTATTGTCCTGTGTAATAACAAATACTAAATTTAAGAGAACAGGGAAGAAAATGCAATTTGGGAGACTTGAATTCTATGTTATACTTTATTGACTAAATCTGGTAGTGAGTACATTGTCGTTCATTATTTCTTTGCACATCTGAAATAGCTTATGACCTCACTTGTGAATAAAATACACAGGCATAAACTCCAGTAAGGAGATGCAAGGGTGGTTGGTACACTGAAGAGGATGAACCCCAGGAACTGAGGACCATCAAACAAATAGGTCAATAATCCATGTCTGTGGGAGACACAATAATAACATAGAAGGAATTACATCAAGTTTTTACAACTTCCCATGATATAAACACTAAATACATGCAATTCTAGAGACCTGGACAAGACAACCTCACCAAGTATCCAAGGAACAGATGTTACAAACAGTAACAAAACCAAGATGCCAATTCTATCTGAAGTCTACAGATTCAATGAATTCTGTCAAATTTCCAGAGGCTCCTTTTACAGAAATGGAAGCCAGTCCTCAAATTTACATGTAATTGCAAGAAGTCTCAAACAGCCAAAGCAACTTTGAACTAACGTCAAAGTTAAAGCTGTAACAATCAAACTATGAATAGGACAATGCAGACCAATGAGTTGGAATGGGGAGTTCAGAACTGCATTTACATAAATGCTAATTTATATTCAACAGGAAGTCAAACCGTTCAGTGGAGGAAGAATGGATTCCCAAAAAAAGGTGCTGAGACAAATATAAAAGAATGGACATAGGACACACTTCTATACCTTGTTCCACATTAAGAAAAAATCTTTACCAAATGAGTCAATGACCTAAATATAAGAACTAAAACTAAAAATTTCCTGGGAAAAATCATAAAGGTAAACCTTATGATATCAAAAGCACAAACAACACAGGAAAAGAAAACTCAGATTTCATCAAATTTTAAAACTTCCACACATTAAAGAACTCTGCAAAGGGGTGAACGGTCACCTTATGTATTGTCCCTGTGTCACTTGGGAGACAGCCGGGCTGTACACGTCTACATACATGTGTATGAGCGTGTTCGTGCCCATGAAGCCACAGTTGACATTGGGACATCTTTCTCAGCTGCTTCTCTACATTGATTTGTTTCCTTCCTTAGTTATTCACGCAGCCTTTCAACGACCTTGGAGATGGACAGTTTGGCTAGACTGGCCAGTCAGTGAGTCCCCAGGATCTGCCTTTATGCCTGCACCCCAAGTACTTTAGCCACTGCGATTCCTCCCCAGCCTCATTACGATATGATTTTCATTAGTAAACTTACCCGTATTTTAGGATTAAGTCATCCTCAAGGATAAATTCTCATAGGGTATTAATTATGGCAACAACAACACACCCATATCTAAATGGATCTTACCACCATGTAGATGTTCAAGTCTTGTATAACTGATTTGGACTGTCACCTTGTTTACACAGTAAAGAAGCTATTCCAATAGAATTGCTTAATGCCTTTCCCAATATGCGTGCCTTTGACACTTTTCCCGGTGTGTAAGGAGTTATTAATTTATTCATTAGCTCATTTAACACTCACCTCTTAGGTGCCTATTTCACAGTGTCATACCTCATTAATTCCATATGAAGCTGCCCAAAGATATTTGAAAAAGGGGGCTCCATATTTCAGTGTGGAATAAACATTTCAGACCTACACTTTACCACTTTCTCCTAAGGAATGTTATAAAACACATAAGGAATTTTCAAATGTTCATAAGTAATAACCCTTGGAAACACTAGAAGTTAATTCCACATGCAACACTGGCTGTTGCCAAGTTAGCTCCCGGGAAGTGTGATGGGGGTGAGGAATTAGACTTTCCAACTCATTCCACAGATAAGCGCCACTTGGGTTGTTATTTTATGTAAACCAGAAGAGTGACCAGGCAAGGCACAGAGAGAAAGAGGCGTTTCCAGAAAAGTGTACACCCCTGAATTCAGTCTATGAGACAGGAGGCTATGGGCTCGGTTAGCACCTCAAAGCTCACTCTGTGCCTGAGGAGTGGGGGGTGAGGGCTCTCAGGAGAGAGAAGCCGGCGCCCCAGGAGACTGTATGGTCCAAGGGAAAGCTACAGAGGCAAGGTCTGAGACCCTTTGAGCCTGCATCCTCTCCTCCCCGTCGAGACTTACATGGAGAGGAGTGGGGTTCCCAGAAGACAACTCCAGGATGGGCAGCGTGTAGGATGCGGGCAGCACGGGAAGCACCGGAAGTACACGGAAGCGCCGGAAGTACACCAGACAACTGACCTCTAGTGACACAACCAGGGTCAGAGGTCAGCTTTCTGTAGAGCAAGCCCTCTGAGTCGGGAGCTCTGAGTACTTCTGACGTAGGAAAGAATGGGTGGTGCTCCTGAGGACTAATTCTCTTCTCCCACACTCTGGGACTAGCTTGGTATTGGGGTAACAGCGCGTGTGCTGCACACGGGACCTGCAAGAAGAGCTGGGGAAAAGATGAGCGGAGCCCCATGCGCTGACACTGTAGGACGTCAGGACAGACGGCCTCCCTGGCAGGGCCAGAGCCCCTCCCTAATGTGAGCAGCACAGCCTGTGAGAAGTATTGTTAGTGAACACAGTGACAGACAAACAAATCCAGACGCTGCTGTAGATGTAAAACACACCGCGCAAATCTTCAAAATGAGGCGTAATTCATCCATCTCGGATTTAAAGGACTTTTGTTGGGCACCAACAAATGACAATAGCAATGTCTTCTTGGTGTAGCGCTATCTGCCATAGTTTGCTTTCCCTTGCTGTCTCACCATGACCAAAGAAAACAGCCTTTAGGGGAGTTTATGTGACTTATGCATCCTGTCACAAACCATTACTGAGGGAAGCCAAGGCAGAGAACATGGGGGATTCTGCTAACTGACTTGCACCCCATAGTTTGCTCAGTCCGCTTTCTTGTACCCCGCAGACTTGCCTACAGACAGTCCCTCCAAAAACATTCCTTGTACCCAGGCAACAAATTGACCAGCATGGTATGGTATACAAATGTGCACCGGGCTAGTCATTCTACAAGAACCAACATTCAGGCTACTCAGGCAAATTGATGAAAGACTTTGTAATTATTCAGCAACAGATAAGGCTGCACTTCCGGACGGACCCTCAGGCGAAAGGCCTGGATGTTAAAGGGCCCTGCGTGACCCACGCATGGTTCCATCCACATATGACGCAGCTAAACCCTTGCGCGCATGCGTGAGCCCGCGATCTGTGTCATCAGCGTATGAAGTAGTCACGCCAACCCCCTGTGCGCATGCGCTAGGCGGCTTATGAAAGCTGGAGGCACCATCTTCCTCTCTCCTCTCTGCACACCGATTCCCCAGGACGGTACAGACCCCCTCTAATGAACTCCTAAGCGGCTTTGCTGTATGTTCCGTGCTTCCTTCTCACTCGCGCACAGGTAATTTCAGGCTTCCCATTGAGTTCTTAAGTCATAAAACATGAAGAGAAGAGATGTAAAAAGGAAAATGAAGATCCCGTGGAAGACTGGTTTCCCCTTAGCCGAGCAGGAAGTTCTTCTGACAACTGGATCCAGTCACTGACTGAGTAGGTGGGCCCATGAGTGACTTCTAGCAGCAGGAAACTCAAAGGGAAAATGTTATGCCCAGATCCACAAGGTCCCCAAAAGCCAACAAGGAGACCGAGTCCCGTATGTAAAAGCAAAGAGCCTTTATTTTATGCAAGTTTGCAAACTCGGTCTCTCTGCATGTCCAGCGTACTGCAATAATCAGAGAGCCTGGAGCTCAGTTAGAGTTGGGTTTTTATAGTAGTAAAGGTGGGGGTGAGGGGTTTCTGAGGTTCAGGATTCCCGACTGGCTGACATTTGTCTAGGGGTGTCCTGGTGAGTGTGCTGGCAGGTGATCCNCTACTCTGACAGGTGATAATGGTTGGAAGTAAAGAACTTCCTTTGGGTGATCTGCTCCTATTGAGCTTATCATGTTGACTCCTGCAGAAAACACAGAAAAACTCCTTTTTTTTTTTTGATGGAAAGAAAGCAAAATGTAGCAAAACATTAAAATATCAGTTTGGGCCCATGGCCTGCCAGGCACGACAGCCTGAATTACAATCTCTGGGGATGCCAGGACGGAAACAAAAATGGTAAGGGATCCTGTGTTCCTGCCCCTTCCTCGAGTCATTAGGTGGCACTGGGCAAAGGCAGCATTGGCAATGGGTGTGTGTGATGGACCAGGGTGTCAAGGTCCAAGCACAGCGGGGAGACGATGAGTGAGTGCCCCTGGAGACAGTGTGATGCCAACAGCCACGTTCTAGTGGAAGGAGGCAGGGCCACCTAAATTTTAAGGGCATTGTGCAGAATAAGGGAGGCCAAAGTGTGTGAGTGGGCTTATCTGGCAGGGGGATTAGTGATTAAGTAAACAGAAAAGTGGTCTCATCAGGAGTGGGGAGACCAGGGCCCCAGGAAGAATATAGAGCTGGAGGAATGAAGGTGGGGCTCAGCAGGCTGAGGGATGAACATCCTTGTCTCACGAGGGGCTGACTTACACTGTATGCCAGGAAGAGACTGTGATAAGGGGAACATTTGCCTAGCAAACATAACAGGGAATGAACGGTGTATCTATGAGGCAGAGATCACCTGAGTAAAAGCATCAGAAAGTTGGGAGCAGATTTCATTCCCCAGGGAGCATTTAAAGGTATGAAAAAGAACACTAGAAAGCTCCATGATGTGCCACACTAGAATTGGGTATTGCTAGGACATCAGTATATAAAGCATTGCTTATGATTAAGAAATTTACTTGACAGCAAAAAGAAATGTCTCAGTGGCCCTTCGTTCATAGGAATCACAGGCCTTACCACACTCTCCACCACCGGATACAACTGTGAAGTGTCAGGGAGGGAGACAGGGGAATGAGATCAGACACTACTGCAGAATTGAATGAACTGAGAACTAGTAAGTAAAAGAAACTAGAAAAGAAAATAGTAACCATGCTTAAATTCCACGGATGCAGCAGAAAGAACCAGGGCAGGGGCAAAACATAGTGGGGAAGCATTTGCTTTGCTTTGATATAAGAACAACTTTCTAATTATCTAATCCTCCCCAGATTGGAAAGGAATGTTCAGTCAGCAGACTCCCCGGCACAGAGAACACCAGAGCAGAGCTGCACAAACGTTAGTTCATTTCTTAGCCTCCTTTCTCCATCTGGAAACAGTCCGGCAACCCTGGGCATCTCTCTCTCCGACCCCAACTCCTCCCAAAAGGAACATACTTGATTAGAGTTCGGGTACAGAACCAGAATACCAGCTCAGGTCCTGCTAATGCCGCTAATATCTGAGTGCAGGATGAACGCGTCTCGTCTGCTCTGGGGGACTCAACTGTGTGGACGTGAGAATAAAGTCCCAGTCTGGGCCACTGGGCCTCAGCCACCATCTCTTATCAACTGGATCTGCTTCCAGCTTTCTACTCACACTTGGTTCCAAACTCAGTTGAAGAGGGCTCTATACTGCTCTCTTAAACTTAGAGAGCATCAGTAAAGATACTGTCCTGGCAGAGAGACTGGACATCTCAAGTTGTTCTGTTTGTAGAATTCGGAGGCCTTATAAATTCTCAGCTATTTCTGGGACTTTCTAACTAAATTCCTCATTGCCATTTAAAATTCAACGATTCTAAAATAATGCTCCTCTACTTCCCAAACCAGCTTACTTATCAAATACTGCTGTGCATCAGAGGTATCACAACCTTACATACTTAAAATTCCAAATGGTAGGAGCTGGAAATCAGTCTCATCATTACAGCGTTGAAAAAAGTCTCACTGTGGCTACTATGACCCAGTGAGAATATATAGAAAAGGGCCAAGGTCAGCATCTAGGGGCACAGTCAGACACAGCTCATGGGAGGTGGGACAGAGCAAGAAATATCATGATAACAGAGATGCAATTTCCAGAGAATTGAACTAGAAACTTTCATGGCAAAACAAATAAAAAAACGACATTTCAAGAAAGGGGCATAATCAAAGACGAATGAAAAGCAGTGAGCATCTAAGCATTATGCATTCACAGCAATTACAACTCTGTCTCAAAGGCCAGCAGCACAGATGTGGGTGGGGCGGACATATACCAAGAATTACCTCTGGAACTCTGGGCACACCAACTGAGGGAAAGAAGATCAAAGGAAGAGACTGTCTGGCAGAAATCACGTCCGAGTTGTGTCTGAGCAGGACTAGGCCTGGCGAGGAAGGCCAGAGTCCAAGAATGTATCCTGTACTTGGATAACCAAGAAACACAGTAGAACGAGAGCCAAGGGTTCCAGCAGGGAAGGAAGGAGAATGGAGCTTAGGGGCATAAGGGGTGAAAACAGACAAGCCTCCTCTGACAGGGAGAGCAGGAGACGCTTGTTTACTGCTCTATTTCTTCTAGGGGGTGCATTGTGAAGCTCACAGGACAACTTGCAGGGAGCAGTCCTCCCCTGGCACTGTGTGGGTTCTCTGAGGTCTAACTCAGGCAGCCAGGCTGGGAGGCAAGGGCCTTTGTCCACTCTCAACCAGGGTAGGGATGGCAACAAACGTGGCATTTGAAGAACCCTGGTGGGCAAATGAAAAAGGTAGATAGATACTGGAAGACCAAGGAAAGAGTCCCAGTAACACCAGTGAGTAAGAGAGGATGAAGAGAAAGAAGAAAGTGAGTTAAAAAGAAAAGATGATGCAACAAGGAACCCGGGGAGAAACCGAAGACTGTTGACCAAGTACTTCCTGAAGCAGAGGAGCAGACAATGGCATCACTGTCTACAATCAGGATGCGCTGGAGAGAGCACTGAACGGGATACAGGAGAAAGCAAATGACGCGTTCTATTTCAGAAACCACGAGGTGGCTTGTGCTACTGGAACACCCAGGGAGATCTCTTCAAAGCAGTCTTTGAGGGAGCCTGTGGGAGATGGTGTCAAGAAGTTTGACAACATACAAGCCTGAGAAATGCCTTTTTAGGAAAGAAGTCAGCTGGACACACATATAAATCTGAAGGAAAAATTCATGGAGAGAAACTGAAGCCGGCGAACAAAGGAAGGCGTGGGAAGTGGTGTTGGCAACCCAGCTGCAGTACAAACCAGAGGATTATGTTCTGGACATAAAGAAAGCATAGACTTGGGGGTTCATCGATAAATCACTTCAGCACAGATCACAAGGCAGCTAAGACAGAGGGTGAAGTGCTGAAGTGAACTCGTTTGCATCACGTTTAAATGTAACACTGTAAGGTCTGGAAAGAGAGGCAGATCAATAGAGAAGCTGGTCCCTTCCTGACCTTCCTTCCTGGGCAGGCCGTGCTCTGCCTGCCCTAAGGCTTCCCTGTCAAGGCCCCGATGGCCTCACTCACTCTTCCGCTTCCCGCGCCATCTGGCCAGGGATTCTCTTGGCTTCCTACTCAAGTCCTCCCTTTTTGTTCCCACTCCATTGCTCTCCTGCTGGTTCTTAAAGAAACGCCCTGCCTGCAGGCTTGTAGGTGAAGGAGAGAGGTGCCGTCCACTGTCTGTCTAGACAGACAGCCAGAATCAAGAGTTCCAGGTTTGGCAAGAGACTCAGCCTCAATAAATAGTGATCAAGGAAGACAGCCAATGTCAACTTCAACAAGTTGCAGCACTCAAGAAAGCAGACCCTGTACCTCATACGGGCAGCCCAGTAAAGCTAACCCTGTTGGCGGGGGCTGAGGGTTGGGGTTGGGGGGGTCGGTTACAAAGACGGGGAATGGGAGAGGTAGCCCTACTACTGTCTGTCACGCGGAGGCATGGGCAAGGGAGCTATGTCCCCCTTACTCCTCACCCCTCAGTGCCCGCGAGATGAGGGAGCTGACCCTTCCCCTCACCAGCTACAGCACTCAGGAAAGTGGCCCTGCACCTTGCCAGGCAACATAGTAGAGCTGCCTTGGTGGTGCCGGTGTGGGAGAGCTGACCCTGAGACCATGAAAGCAAGAGAACTGGCCCCACCCCTTGGTCATTGCTGCAAGAATAAAAAAAAAAAAAATGACACCGGAATTTAAAGAGCTCATGATGACGGAAGAAACAGACAAGAAACAGGTATATCTAAAAGAATTAGAAACTGTTCATAATGGTAGCTGTTAGGTCTCAAACCTTGAACAAAGGCTAAGGTGCTTAACTAACACATCAAAGTTGGCGCTGGTGCTGGCCACCAGGTTCTCCCTGATGTAGGAGGGTCATCTGTCTCTGTGTTACTTTCATTGGTTAATAAAGAAACTGCCTTGGCCCTTTGATAGGC
>LOEQ01002133.1:116517-132339 GCA_001685075.1 Bramus lutescens | reverse complement strand
GCAGGGAGGGGAGCAGAGAAAAATGTAGAGCTCAATAAATATCAATAAAAATTTTAAAAAAGGAAAAATAGCTTCTTTTGTTAAGTTCTTGTCACCCATGTTTTCCAAGGTTTCAATCAACAGTATAGATTACATAGTCACCCTACACTGACAACTTCCTGGCTGTCTCTAACTATAGTGGCAAGCATGATGCCATTAAGGACATGGTACAGTTTTTATACTGTTGTAGCTGGTAGGAGACTTTCTGTTTTTAATCTACCTATAATATACAACATCTGAGTTTTTTCATAGGTTAATTCTTGGCTATTCTAACCACCTAGAGACCAGCCTTACAATTGGATAAGAAAAGCTTCTGGGTGACTTAGATTTGATATCTCAGAATCCAAGCACAGAGGAGAAAAAGATACTCACAGTCATGGAATCAGGCACCACGGAAAAGCAAATGAGTAAGTTGAAGAAAGGGGGGAAGAAGAGGCCCCGAATTCAGGGTCCATCAAATGCCAGGGGCCAGCCCTGAACAACTGCATTCTGAAATGGTCAACTGCTTAACAATCAGCTTCCAGCAGAATCTAGTAATGACACAACCCAGGTCAGCTAACACGCTAGCTTATGTAACTACAGAGTGCTACACCAATATTAATACATACATACCACACACGTCGAGGTTTATGTTGGGGATAAACCCACTAAACCTCTTAGGGTTCAGAAAGATTTACTATAACAGGCAAAAACTGGCTAATTGGGTCTGAGGGTAAACAAAATGAATTAACTCACATAAATCTTTTTTATCACAACCCTTCATTCTTCGTATGCTGTCTGTTCTGCGCTGTTCCTCTTCTCGTGTTCCTTGCTGTTCTATGCATCCCTCATGGTGCCCAGTTTATGCACCCACAGACGGTTAACAACTCCAAGCGTTTCACAGAATCACAGAAACAGGGAAAGGAAGAGTCTTGCACCTCAGAGGGGCATGGCTATGAAGCTCCCAGCAGATACTGGGAGGATTTGCTGTGGGACAACGCTCTTCTATGCTGTAAAGATTTGTCACTTGTATTTGTTTAATGAAACACTGATTGGCCAGTAGCCAGGCAGGAAGTATAGGTGGGGCAACCAGACTAGGAGAATTCTGGGAAGAGGAAATGCAGAGATGCAGTCACCACCCAGATGCAGAGGAAGCAAGATGAGAATGCCTCACTGAGAAAAGGTACCAGGCCAACGTGGCTAAACAGTGATAAGAATCATGGGTTAACTTGAGTCATAAGAGCTAGTTAATAATAAACCTGAACTAATAGGTCAAACAGTTTGTAAGTTTATAAGCATCTGGGTGTTTCTTTGGGACTGAATGGCTGCGGGACCAGGTGGGACAGAAACTTCCGTCTATAGGATTAATTAAGAATCAATACAAAGTTTTCGTTCATTGACTACATTTCATAAGTGTAACAGTTATGCCAGAAGTTTGTGATTAATAATAGTAGAAAACACAATGGTGCTGTTGCACTTTCTGAACACTTCTGCTTCCTTCCTTGGTGACTGGGAATACAGCCTTGGTAACCATAGCAACCTGCAGGCTTGGGAGGAAGGCAAAGTACTTGATTTGACATCAAGGTCTAGTTGGCTGAATTGAAAGGTTTCTCCTTGGAGACTTTGCTTCCAACTCCAGCAGGGTGCCTGCAGCGCCCAGGTGAGAAGGAGCTGGGTTAGCTACTCAGGCCTTTCTCCTGTATCTCTAGGGGTAAAGGTATAAACAGTTCCTTTCCTGGGCTATGATCTTATGTTAATTGAAACCAAGGTGAAGGGTAAATACAGAATATTAGTAGCCTGTTAGGACAGAGCAAAGACCAGTAGATTACACCTTCCTGAGTCTGCTGCTAGAGAATTCAGGGCCACCTAAACCAGTTTGTCAGTGAGAGCAGACATACTCTTTGCTCAGTGCCTCCTGCCTAGGGCTCCTTTCTTGCCAATGAATCCTGTCAATAAGGATAATTATGGGGGACTAGATTTATGTAGATCTGACTATGAGAGCAAAGATTTGACTGAGTGAACACTTTCACACCAGGGCTTCATGGTGTGGGACAAGCTATACGGTTGCTCGTGCAGGAAAAGTCAGGCTATCTCAACAAATGATTTCTACACTGCTGGGATATTATGGAAGGGAGAAGCATCATGATTTCATGAGACTTTTACAGAATTGACAGTGACTATCCAAAAGACAGAGTTCCCGAAGCTCTGTAATCAGGTTCTCCACATGGAGTGTACATACACTTCCCGTGGATCTGTCTATTGGTCGTCAGCTGTACTTTTGCTGTATAGTCTGTGGGCTCCAGCACACATACATACAAAATTTTAGGGTGCTGCCAAGTTACAGACCTCAGTATCCTGCTTACATCACAATGAGCAGCTATTTCCAGTGCTTATACAAATACCAAATATTTAGACACTATGGGCTAAGGACATCTAAAAATCCCATTGACTTCCATGCTTTCATGTCAGCTGAGAAAACTGGTAACTATAAAACAGTCAAAGGAAAGAGGAGCTTATGGAGAGCCTTGGAAAGAAATAAAGATGGAGGTACAGCATAAACAAACCTCCCTTTGGTGTAATTTTGTTTAAGATGCTCAGGTGGCCACTTATGCGGACCAGACTGCTGCCACCTCCTGGAGCAAGCGAGCACAATTCTCAGATGGCTGAGTGATGCAGTGGTTTGAACAGACTCATGTGTTTAAATGCGTGGCCTATTGGGGGTGTGGCCTGTTGAAGTAGGTGTGGCCTTTTTTGGAGGAAGTGTGTCACTGTGGGGGTGGGCTTTGAGGTCTTGAATGCTCAAGCTACACCCAGTGTGGCACATAGTCTCTTTTTTCTGACTGTGGATCAACATGTAGGACTCTCAGCTCCTTTTCCAGCACCATGTCTGCCTACACACCACCATGTTTCCCTCCATGACAGCAATGGACTACACCTCTGAAACTAAGTCAGACCCAGCTAAAGGTTTTCCTTTATAAGACTTCCTGTGGTCATGGTGTCTCTTCACAGCGACAGGTGAGAAGAGACGATTTCACTAGACTTCCTGATCCTAGAACCCATGCCAACAGAGCTTGGGGAATCGGTTCCCTGAGGAAGAGTCAGCTCTTCTTATACATTCTAAATAAACCACATTTACTCCAGTGAAGATAACAAACACTGGGGGAAAATGAATTGAACGGGTCAGATATTTCTAGAAAGCCCCACATTCCGGCTCTCTTCTCCCACGGCCCTCCATGACACCCACTCTCCTGTTGAACAAACTCCTCCTCTCCCCATGTTTGCTGCCCCCAGACTATGCTCTGCCTTTCCCTCCTCTGGAAACAAATACCTTTCTTCTTGCCTGTGGCCAAGTTAACAATTCCTCCTTCCACGAGATGATTTCTGATCCCACCCTGTTTTGAGACCAATTGATCTGCCCCACATTATAAAAGCACGTCCACCCTCCAGTACACAATGTACGTGTCTCCTAGCTGCTAGTAGAATTTAAGCCATCTGGAGCATGGGGGCATGATGGCTCATTCTCTACACCACACACTGATTTCAGATGTGCATGCTTCATTAACTATGAAAATGAGCCCCCAAAGCAGCATGCCATGGGGTTTATTCCTACTGCTCTCAAATGTTATTTTACTAGTAAGCATGCTTTGTCCTTCCAGCTTATGTGGTGGTGGTTGTGATATCTGCATGGAATTTGAGTCAAGCACGCAGTCACGGCTGAGTTGTCTGTTTAAATCACACTTACCTCATTAGCTAAGGCAAAAGTTCCCCAGTGAATTCCCACCGATCTCTTCGTCTGAATATCGATGTGAATCCTCACAGCGTCTTCAGGGTCAACATGCTGATATTTCATAAACCACCTGACGAAACACAGCAATTCGTTAGTTCAATCTTCAAACAGCCTAGAGTCGAATGACTGTCTCATCTAATCGGCTTTTGCACATTGGGAGAGATGACTGTGCAATTAAGAGCTCGCACAACCCCTGTAGAAAACCTGAGTTCGGTTCCCAGTGCCCAGTGTCCACATCAGGCAGCTCGCAATTGCCTGCAACCCCAGCTCCAGATCCAATGTCTTTGTCTGGCCTCCTTGTACACTTAACACTCTCACACACAAACACACACAGAGGCACACATATATACATAGTTATAAAATTTAAACCAAAAGATTCTTCACAGGACTACATTTGAAAACAGCAGCTCACTGTGCCGATTTTTACCGCCCCTCCCTAGTCCTTCAGTTGACTCTACATCAGTTTGCCGGGGAATCTCACCGAATCAGCAGCAGATGCAGCAGCAAGCAGCAGTGTTGTTTTCAGCCACTTTTCAGTCACCAAAGTCAAGGGAGCTCATCCAGGAAACTTACAATAAAAAGTCACTCTAATATCCTGATGTAACTACTCTAGGTTGGGACACCGGCATTAGGCTTTGGCAGCCAGAAATGAGAATCACAGGGAAGGAACATGAGCAGTGATAAATGAACCAGACACTCAGGCTGGAGACGGGCCAAGACTGTGAGAAATCAAGCAAGGATGGAGAGATGGCTCTGCCCACTTCCTGAAGACCTGAGTTCAGCTCCCAGCACCCTCATCAAGAGGCTCAAAACGGCTTATAACTCCAGGTCTCAGGGAGCTAGCAGCCTCTTCTGACCTCTGTAGGTACCCAGACGCATGGCATTCACTCACACAAACACACAAATACCAATAAATATCAAAAGTAAAATCTTATACTGGGCATGGTGGTGCACACCTTTAATCCTAGCACTTGGGAGGGAGAGGTAGGCAGATCTCTGAGTTGGAGGCCAGCATGGTCTATAGAGTTCCAGGACAGCTAGGGAAATGCTGCCTCAAAAAAAAAAAAAGCAAATGACTCTTAAATACATATGCAAATAAAACAAGATTCTAGACAGAAGCAAAACCTATCCACAGTCAATAAAATTATTTCCCTTCAGTCCACTTTTTTTTCTGGAGGCAAAAAAGCAAAACTCTTGTGTGTATAAATGACTAAACAAGAGAGTCTCAAGCTTTATTTCATGTTTGCTTTTGACTGGTGCTGTATTTTTAAAACAAGACTTATTACTTTAAAAAGCAGATACTCTGCAATTTTAGGGATGAATCAAAGAAATAAAATAATGGGCAAAGAATTGGAGCCCAAACTCCAGTTATCATAGAACAAGGATCCTGCACAGACACAGACTGACCCAACGCAAGTGAGCAAAACGAAAGCAACCGGGTCCTGTGGCGTACGTCTACAACCCTGCCACTCCACATGGTGACACTAAATCAAGAATGGACTATATCATCATCATGTTGTATCAAAAACCAATAGTGTACACAGTAAAGTTTACAAACCTTAAAGATAAAGGGCAGAAAGCCCCACACCAGCCAAGGTATTTTATACAAAACATCATAAAGTGAACTGAGGTGTTGGCTTGGCAAAAAGACTCCTAAGTGAGGACAGGTAACCAAGTCCTAGGAGACTGACCAACACGGTGGAGCCTGCCCAAGCTTCAGAAGCAGAGTCCGAGTGTGGACTCGTGTGGTGGTTGCAATGCTTTTGGAAAGTTCCCTCAAATCCCTGCATCCCGTCTGTGAAGTGTAAACTCTGATCCACCCCATAAAGGAACTGTGATGGTTAAACAAGGCAGTTATGAAAACATTAAATGCAGCACCTATTCACAGACTCCTACCAGAAAATAATTAACAAAAACGTCATCCTAAGGAAAGAATAAATTATTTTTTATACAAAGGATGCACGTTTTACTTCCAAGCCATTAGTTTAGCTGAGGAGAAACATTTTCTTCGTATTCTTTACATCCTGGTATGCTGCTACCAGCCAACGCTAGAGCCTAAGAGGAGCTCTGCACAGATGCCCTGGCCTTCCAGAACTCGCCTGCTAGAGTCCATCCACCTACAACAGCACAAGGGTGATTTTACTGTTAGCCGCTGCCGGGTCCTCTGGGAACCCCAAAACAAAGCCACTCAGCAGACGAAAGAAGCCGCATTCTGCCTGGGTCCTGACACTCAGGAGTCAAGACAGAACGGAAACGGTCTTAGTGTGTCTACTGCCTATTAAACAATCCTATCTCTCTTCTAATTTCCGTTTACCTGAAATTTATTTATTTATTTTTTATTTGCTCTAGCTACTAAAATGAAAACATCAGTGCTAAAGCCAACAGACCACTTGACCTAGCTTGGTCAGGGCTCTGGATTCAGACCCCAGCACCGCACGTGGGAAAAGTAATTCCAGCTGCAGTGCCTGAGGATGAGACACCCTGAACAGACAGACAGACAGACAGACAGACAGACAGACAGACAGACAGACAGACAGACAGACAATAAGGATAAGAAAAATGGTTTCCTGAACTTAACAGGTAACAATTGAATTTGCCAGGGATGAGATATAGCTCAGTGATGCCTGAGACCCTAGATTCAATTCCTAGTAACAAGAAAAGAAAACAGATGGACAAAATGATAGATACTGGGTGAAAACAAAAGAGTGGATTTATCCAATCCCTTACCATGTGTACAAACTGCTACCCAAGTGAGTCTCAAATGCTGAGGTTAGAGATATACTGCCTGGGTCAGAGACACAATGTATCTGTGTTAGAGCTACAATGTATCTGTGTTAGAGCAACAATCTGTGTTAGAGCTACAATGTGTCTGTGTTAGAGCTACAATGTATCTGTGTTAGAGCTACAATCTGTGTTAGAGCTACAATGTGTGTGTTAGAGCTACAATGTATCTGTGTTAGAGCCTGCAATGTGTCTGTGTTAGAGCTACAATGTATCTGTGTTAGAGCTACAATGTATCTGTGTTAGAGCCTGCAATGTGTCACAATCTCGATGTTACATAGACACAATGAGCCTGCAATGTGTCTGTGTTAGAGCTACAATGTATCTGTGTTAGAGCTACAATGTATCTGTGTTAGAGCCTGCAATGTGTCTGTTAGAGCTACAATGTATCTGTGTTAAAGCTACAATCTGTGTTAGAGCTACAATGTGTCCGTGTTAGAGCTACAATGTATCTGTGTTAGAGCCTGCAATGTGTCTGTGTTAGAGCTACAATGTATCTGTGTTAGAGCTACAATGTATCTGTGTTAGAGCCTGCAATGTGTCTGTTAGAGCTACAATGTATCTGTGTTAAAGCCTGCAATGTGTCTGTGTTAGAGCCGCAATGTGTCTGTATTAGAGTTACAATGTATCTGTATTGGAGCTACAATGTATCTGTGTTAGAGCAACAATCTATCTGTGTTAGAGCTACAATGTGTCTGTGTTAGAGTTACAATGTATCTGTATTAGAGTAACAAAGTATCTGTGTTAGTGATACAATTTATCTGTGTTAGAGCTACAATGTATTCACATTAGAGCCCAAAACGTATCTGTGTTAGCAATACAATGTGTCTGTATCAGCGACACAATGTGTCTGTGTTAGAGATACAATGTGTCTGTATTAGAGTTACAATGTTTCTGTGTTAGCAATACAATGTGTCTGTGTTAGAGATACAATGTGTCTGTATTAGAGCCCAGATGTATCTGTGTTAGAGCTACATTGTATCTGTGTTAGAGCTATAATGTGTCTGTGTTAGAACTACAATGTTTCCATGTTAGCGCTATGATGTTTCTGTGTCAGAAATACAATGTATCTGTGTCAGCGATACAATGTGTCGGTGTTGGCGATACAGTGTGTCTGTGTTAGCAATACAATGTGTCTGTGTTAGAGACACAATGCTTGTAGGGGAGCCTGAATGACACACGTATCCACATGCTGTGAAAGGAAAGCAAAACCTGTTATGTGTGGTGTGTTTGTGTATGTGCACATGTGTATGAGGACACATGCAGCTCAGAGTTCAACATCAGGCATTTCCCTCTCCGCCTTTTGAGGAAAAATAAAATGATCACATTTATTCGTTCTTTGCATGTGACACACACATGCGGGTGAAGAGAACTTACAGGTGCGGATTCTCTCCTTCAAACCTGCAGGTCCTGGGGGCCAAACTCGGGTCCTCAGGCTTTGCCCTGAGTAGCTGGTGCCTTCAGCTGCTAATGCATTTTGCCAGGCCTCCACCTTGTTTTAAAGCCGGCTTCTCTTGCTGAACCTGGGTCTCCCTGATTGGTTACCCTGTCTGGCCAGTGAACACCCAGGATCCTCCTGCCTGCCTCCCCAGCTCTGGAATTCCAGGAATGTGCTTCAGCCAGGGTTTTTTATGGTGGGTTCTGAGGATCCAGACCTGCATCCCACACACACACATTGCTTGTATAATAAGCACTCATTTTATTACCCAGGAAGCCAACTTCCCAGCCCACATGGTTACAGTCCATTTGCTTCATATGTGCATCACTAAAATCGTGCCTCTTCTAAGAGACAGTATTAAGTAAAGCACAGTAGTCAGGTCCTCTGGGTCTTCAATAGTGACAGTGTGGTCCTTAACCGCTCTCAGAGTCAGTGCTGAGCACACGATGGCTGGAGGGGGAATGGCATGACAGGACCAGATTCTGTGCGCTGACTGAAAGTAGCAGCATCGCAGGGCTATGGGCCAACTTATTTCCTCGCTCTGCTAAACACACAAGACCTGCAGGACAGGGACTAGAATTCCCAGTCACGGGGTAAAAGACGGTCACCCACGAGTGTAAAGAAGACAGGAGTCAGCTCTGGGCATTGACTAGTGAGCAGGAAGGTGTGTGGGTTCCTAAAGGTGTAGAAATTCTTTTTTTCCTCCAGACTAGCTTCAATCCCACTGAGATTAAAGGTGTGAGCCACTGCTGCCCTGCCAAATTCTTTACACCTTAATACAGAATTGAACATGAATCTAACTTCAACTTCCATCAATGTATACCAAGCCCACCGCTAAAATCACAAATTCCACAGTATCGGGAATAACTGTAATATCCGTGTTTACAAACCTTGGCTCATACGCTCCAATGGGAATAGCTGCAAGGTCGAAGGGCCCAAACCTCTTCCCTATCTCTTCGAAAGCAGGGCAGTAGCCAGTATCCCCAGCAAAGAAGAACCGGTTCCAAGGTCCCAGCACAGACCAGCTGCCCCACAGGACCCTGTTGTCATCCAGGAGGGTCCTTTTACACCAGTGTTGGGAAGGCGTGAAGACAAAGGTGACCTTGTCATGGCCTGGGACGCAATTCTCCTCCCACCAGTCCAGCTCGATCACGTTCTCACAGCCGCATTTCTGCATCCAGTCGAGGAGACCCAGAGGCACAAACCATCTCAGGTCACCGCCAAACCGCTCATTCAGAGCCAGGACAGAGCCGTAGTCCAGGTGGTCGTAGTGGTTGTGACTGATAAGGACGGCATCTATTGGGGGGAGCTCACTTACAGTACATGGGGGGCGGCGGAAGCGCTTCGGACCCATGTACTGTGAGGGAGAGGCGCGGGAGCTGAACATGGGGTCAGTGAGGAAAATGAGCTCGTCCATCTCCACCATCAGCGTGGCGTGGCCCAGCCATGTGACGCGTAAGCCAGCCTCTGTCACCCCAGCTTCTTCAGGGTCACTGATAAAATATGGCTTAAGCACTGGGAGCTCTTTGTCAAGTTCCTGTATATATAAAAAAGGAAAAGGAAGCATTTAGGGGGTGGAAAGATGTTAAGTCATCCCAGAAAACACTGTGACCTACATTTCAGCGAGGACCTATTTGCGGATAACTGAAGTCATCCAGAACGTCTGCCACGGTTGCTCCGCTCTTCAACACGTGCACTTGCTCCTTTCTAGATTTGAGTTAAGAACCACCATGTAGTAAACTGCTTAGTCCTGAATGCAAGAAGCAAAAGGAAAATGCAATTTTAACCCCTCGATACTGCTAAGTTTGCATTTTGAAGGCTGTCTTCGCCAGCAGCAGAATGGCCTAGAGGCGATCATTCTGCGGCTCTCACCTCACTGAGCCGGTGACGTATCTGCTGCCTGAAAACAGCCTCAGGAGCAGGCCAGTCCCGGGGAACTCACAACGGAAGCTGATGGCAACTGACATTAACCCATTACAGAGCTTACTTCCTGAGCACACAAAAGGCAAAGCAAACCCCTGTGATGATTCCTGGGGCGGGGCGGGGGAAGATATCACATTCATAAGTGGTCCCCCTCATTCCTTACCTTTATGAAGCTGAGGCAGGAGACAATGCTGAAAGAGAGAGTCTGAATGAGAATGCCTGGCCACGGGAGGAAAGGCAGAGACGGCAGCCATGTCTCTTAAGCCCTCCGAGCTCAAGTGCTCTGTCTGGGAGATGGGCATAAAGGTACCACATCAACACGGCTGGGTCACAGTCCACACACTCTGTGTATTCCTAAAGAAGACAGCGTGTCCCAACCCCAGTGACCAAGCATACACCAGGTTTGTCCGTCTCTTGTATTTCTGCACAGCCAGTAACCTGACTTAAGATCCCGAGCAGCAGCTAGACACATCAGAGGACTCATGAGTGCTCGGCTGTCTCTGTGCCCGCTCCTTCCACACGCAAGAGACCTAACAATCCTCAACCGTGTACCAAGACGGACATGATAGGTAGCACTTGGGAAGCCGAGGAGGAAAGACCAAGAGTTCAAGACTAGCCTGGGTTAATACAGTAAGACCTGTCTATAAACAATCCAACAAACTCCGTGCACCTGTGGGTAAGATTTAACTCCTTCCCTGCTGGAAAGTCTTCACTGCCCTCAACTCCCTAACAAGCCCCATCTCATCCCCTTGCCCAACAGTAAGCTGCCCAAGGCATGCCCAGTCCTCCCAGCCAGGCTTCATGCTAGACACACTGTCTATCCCGTACTCAGGGAAGTACTTCCCATCCCTGGACCGAGCTTCAGAACTCTGCATGATTCCGATCCATTTCTCAGTTCTTTGACACTGTCGTTAAACTGTGCATCCTCCAAGGGAGCATCCCTGATTCTCTCTGCATGTGGAACCCCCACCCCTACCCTGTGCAACCCGTGGACGTGCACGTGTCTATGAATGCAAGCTTCCTGTAGGTTTTCTGGTCTGAATGTAGATTCAATCTCTTGTCTTTTATAGCTTAGGATCATTCTAAGTGCCTGGTTCAGCGACTACAACAGAGGACACGAGCAACAAAAAAAATTGGATAAATTAATGAACAAATGAATGTTAGATTTTTTTCAATTAATTCTCAAATTTTACAATTAGGGTTAGAAAAAAAAGTATATTTACCAAGAAATACAAAGGAAGAAAGAAAATTAAACAGATAAAATGGAGGCAAGAGAAGAAGAGAAGTAGGTGCTGGAGAGATGGCTCAGCAGCTAAGGGCACCTGCTGGTCTCTCAGAGGACCTGGGTTCTGTTTCCGGTACCCACATGAGACTGCTCACAGCCATACACAACACCAAGGGATCCCATACCCCCTTCTAGCCTCTCAGGCACTTGCAAGCATATGGTCTACAGACTCAGGTACAAACAGCCACATAAAATACACAATTCTTTTTTAAGAAAGGAAAGAAATGAATGTAAATTGGACATAATTATGTGTTAGGCATGATACTACCAATCACACAACATGACAAAATATCGTATCAAGTGCTTTACTAAAATACATCACAAATAACACATTTTACTGTTCAGACACTGTACTAATTCACAAAAAAAAAATTAGATTTAGTACAGATGAAAACATCAGAGGTAAAAACTCCTTCCATCTTAGAGACGAAAAGCAAAGAGTTACACGGAGTTACCCTTACACAGGTGGGCTAGCTGGCCTCCATGCCCACTTCTCCAACCAGCACACGCATGTACAATTATCTCAGTGTGTGCGGTGCTGAGGATGGAACTCAGGGCTCGTGCATGCCAAGTACGTGGCCAACCTCTAAGCTACCCATCCAGTCCACACTTACCCGTGTAAAGTAAGAGCTTGGGGAAGAAGTGCGGCGAAAAGGGGGTAGGATCATAAAAACACAAAAACATCAGGGATGGTAGGTATGTTCATTATCTTTATAGAGCTGATCCACTCTGCCTGTGTCAGTGTTGAAATAAAGCTCATCAAATCATACACTTTCAATATGTGGCACCTCTGTTATGTTAACAAAGCTGTTTTGAAATGTTGAAAAAGAGAACCACATTGAACAAGTCATTGAAATACCTGGAAAATCATAACCACTGAAAGTGAATGCACTTTGCTTTTGCTCTAAGTTTGAAGGTCACCCAAAGTTTGGCATTTCTGAATGGCTATTGGGGGATCAAGCACACAAGTGAGCATTGTTAACAGCCTCAATTTATTCGCCAAGGTTATGAAGACAACAATGTAGATCAATTGTTTCCAGGGAAGAAAGGAGGGCAAAAGAATCCGGGTTGGAAGGTGATGGCTGAAGGACATTATTATATTTAGAAATAACAGAAATAACTGTGTGTCATTGATAATGTCTGTGAATATACTAAAAATCACTAAATTGTATGTTTAATGGGTCAGTTGTACAGTAGGCAAAGTATTACCAGTAAGGCTGTTGGGGTGGAACACACCTTTAATCCTAGCACTTAGGAGGCAGATGCAGGTGGATCTCTGTGAGTTTGAAGCCAGCAGGGTCTACAAAGTAAGTCCAGGAGAGCCAGGGCTACACAGGGAAGCTGTGTCAAAAACAAAACAAACATACAGAAGAGAGTAACTTGCGATCTGAACATGTTTCTTCATTGTGGCGGCTTGAATGGGATTACCCCCATAGACTTGTGTCTGAGTACTTGGTTCCCAGCTGGTAGCACTATTTAGGAAGGTTCAGGAGATGTAGCCTGGCTGGAGGAAGTGTGTCACTGTGGGTGGGCTTTGAGGTTCCAAAGTCAGGCACCATGCCGAGTTCTTTCTCTCTCTCTGTTTCCTGCCTGCAGCTGAGGATGTGGGCTCTCAGGCATTCCTGGGGCCATACCTCTCCACTACGATGGAACTGCAGGAACCACGTGCCCAAATGAACCTGTCCTTTCTACAAACTGCTTTGGTCCTGGTGTTGTATCACAGCAGCAGAACAGTACTGGACACACCTGTGCACCCTGCTACATGCTCTGCTTCTTCTCGCTACAAAGTAACAGCTTATCGTCACAAATTTACTCCCTGGCAGCTTCCTCGGGAACTCAAAAATAACTTATCACTGAACAACTAAAAAGAAAAAAATCAAGCCAGGCAGTGGTGGCACACACTTTTAATCTGAGTACTCAGGAGGCAGAGGCAGACAGATTTCTATGGCCAGCCTGGTCTACAGAGTGAGTTCTAGGACAGCTAGAATACACAGAGAAACCCTGATGTGGGATTTCCCTCTGTATGCTGTGAATATGTTTTACTACCATTGGTTAATAAAATCTGCTTCAAGCTATAGCAGGGCAGAATATAGCCAGGCTGGAAGAGATATATAGAGAAAGTAGGTGGAGTCAGGGAGATGCCACGTAGCCGCTGGAGGAGACAGAAACCAGAACCTTGCCAGTAGTACGCAACCTTGTGGTGATACACAGATTAACAGAGAAGGGTTGATTTAAGATGTAAGAACTAGCTAGAAATATGCATAAGCTATTGGCCAAGCAGTATTGTAATTAGTATAGTTTTTGAGTGATTATCTCATGTCTGGGAGGCCCAGAAACGAACAAGCAGCCTCAGCCAATAGAAAGGCACCCAACGTGGCAATGCCAATCTATTCCTCAATCAATTGAACACTGAAGACACCCCACTTGAAGCTTGTTTTCTTCTTGGCAAAACTGGCCTTTGGGCAAAGAACTATCCATGCCTTGACCACTGACAAAAAGCATGGTGTCCAGACAGGACAAGCAGGATACAAGAAAAAAAGACTTGCCAAGCCTTGCCTAGAGAGGGTAAGATGGTTCTGAAACTTTTCCTTTCTCTGAAAATGGTCTGTCAGTTACTCTAGGCTTTAGCCAAAGTTGGTAGCTCCAACGTTGTAAATGAGACTTTGGGTGACTGGCCAAATGTCTCTGTCATTTATTGCATATTTTGGAAGCTGCTTGATTACACTTCCTGTTTACTCAAATAATATTATCTCCCTTCTCAGGCCTTTGATGGGGTTGAAGACTGGAGAGTCATAGTTACTTTCCTCTCATGACTTGGGTAAGCTATTTCTAATATAAGACTTAGATTCCTTAGGATAAGATAATTATTGAAATATTTATCACGTTTATTGCTTGATACTGTTTATTCTGGTTGTAATTATAATTTTTGTTATTGATATTTGTTCTTATTGTATATAGTTTTGTATTAGGCTTAGCACTCTTATTTAGACAAAAGGGGGAGGTATTGTGAGAACTCCTTTAGCCAATAGCCTCTAAGATACTAAGACCAGCCCACTTGGTCGTAGTTTCTTAAAATATAACTGCAGCCATAAAACTTGTGCATGCACACACTCTCTCCCGACTGCTGGATTTGGTTCCTGCTCCCTGTTTGTGCACAGGACTGCGATCAGTGAGTCTACCCCTAAATAAACAACCCCTCATTACACTCAATTCTGAGCTAGTGCTGGATTATTTTATAGCCTCCATTTTCATGTGGTGCCCAGCGTGGGGCTGACTACATCCACGTAAAACCTGAGAAAGCTTGGAAAGGAATTCTAGACATAAAAACATGGCTTCTTGGTAGCTGGCAATTTTTTTTTTCAGATGGGCTCTGTTTGCTGGTGGTGAGCAGGAGCGTGGCAGCCCAAAACCACGTGGCTTCTTTAAGAACCGGTGGCTTCCTGGTTTGTGCTAGTTGCAGGAACAGCTCTGGCTCTTTCAGGAGGCTGAACACTTAAACGGGGTTTGTGAGCAGCATGTTACTAGTTACTTAATGATGACATAGACCTGCTGTGACCCTGGAGATGGGGCAGCATGCATGGCTCTCAGAGGCAGGGACCAATACTTCTGACATGTTAAACTGGGCAGAGCCAACAGGCAATGCTGTAAAAGTTGGCCCTAGCCACACCCTCTTAGCATTTTTTTTTAAAAAAGTGATCCTGGTCAAAAGATAATTACAGATACACATGCAATAAAGTCAAAGCCAGATGAAAAAGACCTCTAAATAGGTCATGGTATTGGATAAATGTATGTAGGCTTGGGAGAGGGAAGAAAGTTAAAAAAAGAAATAATTAGCTTTTAAATGAATGAATAAATAAATAAAAAAAACAAAGTCTTTAAAGAGACAGAGAACAGACAGTCATAGATTAAAGGAGTAAAGAAAAATAAGCCATATAGAGATGAAATATACACAGAGAGTCTGGATGATATGTACTATTATGTTTTCTTTGAATTTTTTGATTGTGAATGAGCTAAGTACAGAGAGGGATTTCCTTCTATGGGCTGCTAAGCTAAACCAACATATGTATTTTAAAAGTATCTTGACTTCAAAATTTAGGTCAAAGGATATGTTACTTTGGAAAACAGGTTCTGCTTTTGTTGCCACAGAGGATGAGAACCTGTGGATGGATTCCTTCCAAACTAATGTGTTTTTATGCAACAAGACACCCTCCCCCAAAACTCCCCATGAACCCCCCAAAAGAAAATACTTTGCCCAATAAAAATCAGGAAGCAGTTTGGAGAAAACTATGCCCAAATTCCCAAAATGATTATTTATAAATGTTTGTTTCCATTGAAAGGGGGTTGATTACAAATGGTTAAATGGTCACAATCAATCTCTCTCTAAAAAAAAAAGGAGGGGAAGGAATAGGCTATAGAGATGAATACTTTGAATTGGTATGGACCTTGGTCTATTGATACAAATTTAAGGTCAATTTTGTTATATGAATATTTCTGCTCTGATTAAGGTATTATGTTTGTGCAGCTCATTTAAAAAATGTAATATATAATTAAGAAATATAGGTTAGTAGATAATCATCTATAATAGTCAAG
>LOEQ01002133.1:44630-83907 GCA_001685075.1 Bramus lutescens | reverse complement strand
CTGTTCTGTCTACTCCACCCACCTAAGGGCTGGCCTATCAAAGGGCCAAGACAGGTTCTTTATTAACCAATGAAAGTAACACATAGGCAGATGACCCTCTACATCAGTCCACCCTTCTTCCTGAGATGCTCTTGTATGGCCAATTCTTTTATCCATCATCTTCTATGACTTCTATTTAAATCCGTTTTCATTGGAAAGGGCCAGGCAGTGTATCTAGCTACAGTGAGCCATATGGTGGCTAAAGATTATACCCAATCATTTCTTCTGGAACACTATAAACAGTCCTTGGGCCAGGGTTGATGCCGGCACAGGCTTATTAAACTCCTGTTTTAACAAATACCATATTGTTCTGAGAATTTGCATTCTAATCCAACTTCGAGGCTAGTTTTGACTGACTGATTTTTTCTTTTATTATAAACAACACACTTCAACGTCCTCCCCATCCCTCCTCTCTTATGCCTGTTGCCTACCTTGAGAAGTCCTAGCCAGCTTCTAACATCTAGCTCACGGAGCTCAACTTTCTAGAAATCTCTATGAGAGATGATCAGAAGCTAGCTATAAATTCTTCTATCTTGCTCTTGATAACACATCTTTTGATTTAGGAGTCTCTCAAGTTTGGATTGAGAGGCTCCAGGATTGCCCCACCTTCTATGAAGGGAGCACTTTTCAAAGAGCAGGGGCTGTCCCAGCTGTCTCCATAGCCTTCAAGTATTGGCACAAAATAAGCATTCAGAACATATTTTTGTACTTGTCTCATGACTATTCCCAAGTGAGAAATGCAACCACTTCTCAAGACCCAAAGACATGTTTGTCTCAGGCTCCGCCCGATAACATCAGGCCAAGAAGTCAGGGAGTGGCAGTTAAGAGAGCAGCAACCAAGGCTCCTGGTCAGGGAGTGCAGAACTGGTTCTTTGTGAACTCCTCAAAGCGTGAGGCAATAATGGCCTCTTCATTCGTTTGCTAAAGAATGGAAACTCTCATGACTCGCCAAGTGGCCTTGGAGATATTCCTCCATACAGTTAGAGCACTCAGTGAAAGCAAGTTGTGGGCAGGTATTTTTCAGAGTTAGCTGGAATGCGGGTGGCAAGCAGCTCACATTTGATGCTGCCCTGTGTTTCCAGTGAGAGGGAAGAGGAAAGGAAAAGACTACGGATTGAGGCAAGAAGAAACAGAATGGAAAGGAAGCATTGCGTTCTATCAAGAGGACGTGCACATACACACCGTCCGTAAAAGGCCAACGTAAAGGAAACGAGAGACAAGATCTGAATAGCTTTTGCCCCTAATCTTTTATTGATAGCATCCGTGGAGGTCATCTTCCTACCCTTCCTCTTCTTCTCCCCCTTCCCTATGTCTGTGACAAATGTATTAATGTCTTTTAACATCATCTCTAGAGAAAAAAAAAAAGCCTGCGTGAACATGATTAAGGACCAGTGGTAAAAACAATCAGAAGTCACTTGTGAACTATATGCACAGCTACGGTGGTTAAATTCATTAGAAGGTGTCTAACTACAGAAGTTACATTTCTGGGCAGTTTTCTTTTTAAAGTATAAATTCTGTATATCCCTAGACATGTCAATGTCAAAATTTAAAATCTAACTTCAATACTGCTGATCAGAGCAGGAAGACAGTGAGAAGAAAAAGTCATATCTACCTTTAGGTTTAATTTTTTTCTTTCTGGGTCATGAATCTGGAGGCCCCTTCTCGGTATCACCTCGGGAACAACAAGCTCAACATGCGGCTCACAGATCTGATGCGGACAGAGAACCGTGTACAGAACTCAAGCCAAAGGAAAGACTGCTCAGCTGGTCTGCCATACCCAGACTGACTTTCTACAGTGGTTAAATTGCCCACACCGCTCTTTAACCGCTCCCCTAAATGCTCTCAAAACAGAAGCGTGCTGCTGTTTTGTCAGCAACAAAGGAGAGCTTACTCTCTTAAACAAGCAGCTCTTTGCTGTTAATCCTGGGTGCAAGCCTGGGAGTGAGCCCGGCCCACATGCTAGAAAACTGACATGGGAAGCCTTTTGGCCGCGGACCATCCTTACTATTGGATTCTGCCAGAAGAGCTTTAGGTCTAGAATTTACTTTTTGCTGCAAAGCCTGGGAGCAGGAGGGCGGCGGGGAAGGGGGGCTAGGTATTACATGAAAAAGAAAAAAATAAAAATCAAAAACAAATAAAAAGCAAGAGAGCGGTCCACAAGGTTATGCAATCATCTACATGATAGCACCGTGATTCAGAAAGGACCAGAGGTCAGACCCGATTCTTTCTTCTGACCTCATTAATTAATATCTAGAAGAGCTTGTGCTAATTCACATCAACCTTGACATCTTCTGAGCTCATCCCTAAAGTGGAACCCTTTTCTCTACCTCATTCACGTGCTTCCAGGGAGACTCAAAATGCAAATTTCTGAACATTTTCATTTCCGCTGTTATTCCTGACGCCTTCTGAAGAATAAATAATTGATGCAAACAGAAGGAACAGGGTGTGTGCCGGGCCTGTAACCGTTTTGATGCGAAGAACCGGTCTCTTGCGTCCTCTGGTTAGACAAGATCCTCTGTTACATGAGACGGAAACCGTCTGAGGACTCTTCCATCTGTCAGGTCCAAACTTGCTTGTTTCTTCTAGGTGCCCAGTCGAGGTGTAAGGATTTAAAAAGAAAAAAATATGTATCAGAAACGTTGCATGTTCTCTCCCATCTGGGGTTCCTCGCTCCAAAATTTCAGATGTGAGTACATGGCCTGGTGTAACTACAGAAACCAGGGCAGTAAAGAGGGAATATTGCGGCATGGGAGTGCAACAAAGAGGGGACTAGAAGGGTATAAGTGATCTGACGGGGGAAATGGGAAAAATGGGCGTTTTTAATGGGAAAGAAAGGGAAGGGGAGGGGAGGGGAGNGGGAGGGAGGGGAAAGGGAAGGGGAGGAGGAGGGGAGGGGGGAGAGGAGGGTAGGAAAGGGACATAAACTCAGAAGGAAGGAGGACTGTAAAATAACAGTAACAACATCTGAAAAAAGGTCATAAGTAATCATATTATTAACTACCTAAAAATAGCTGTAATGCATAGGAGACAGTATATGAATATACATATAAAGTTTAAATGAAAATTTGCCCCTCTGGGTCAACAATGCTCTCTACGCCTACCTGCAAAAACCATAGATCATCTGAAAAACAAACATAAAACAGCAACAAACAACACCAGGCACAGGAGGAAGCCAACTCCCTATTGCTGAAGACACTGTGCACTTCCGTCACGGGTCCTGAGCTGAATCTGACACGAAAGCCTCCTCCCTGAGCACCGGGTTTCAAGGTAGTTCCAGAAGATGCCATGTAAGCTTCAAAGGACAGAAATAGCCAACGGCCCTATCCAGGTATGATGCCCATCAATGACCACATTAATACCTAGCACCACATGGTAACGCTAAAGGTGCAGGAGTGGTACACATCCCTTGCTGGTAACCAACAGCTCTTTAACTAGACTGAAAATGCATTTAACCAGAGAAGATCAATCTAGTACTGGAAACCTAGCCAACTATCCAGGGCTAGTGGCCTTGTGCATCTTAGAGAAGACCCTACAATTGTCACTTTGTCAAACCAACACAACCCTTAACTACATTCTAAAGGTTTGTCCTTATACCCAGAGGTAGTATGGTCCTTGCCCTCATCAAGGAAACTTTTCTTTGCAACAGACAGGGAACATCATAGAAAACCACAGCCCATCAAAATGCAGTATTGTAGAGCCCAATGCACATAGTACACCTATAACACATTCCTGTACCTGAGGTTCAGGGATCATTGTGGAAGAGGGGAGAGAAAGAGGGTAAGAGCCAGAGGAACAGAAACTTTCAGTGAGATTGTGTCTGCTAGTAATATATGTAGCTCTGCCCATGAAGCCTCACCAACATGGATGCCTAAACATGATCTGGACAAAATGATACCAATAGACAGATTAACATGGGAGGAAAGTTCATGGAACCTCAACCTTAGACAAAGAACTATTGGCAGCTAATTGTCGGCTGAGGTTTATATCCTGCCCAGTTTCCACAGTCATTAAGTCCCAAAGAAATCACACAGAGGTCTACATTATTTATAAACTGATTGGCCTAGTATCTCAGGCTTCTTATTAACTCTATATTGAAAATAATCGGGTATTAAGAACAGACAGTTAGCCATGTGGCTTGGTACATTTTTCAGCAAAGCAGCCATATCTTGCTTGCTCTGTGTCTGGCTTTCTCCATGTCTGGGTGAAGACTGCAGACTGACTATTCCCAAAATTCTCCTGTTCTCATTGCCCTGCCTCTACTTTCTGCCTGGCTACTGGCCAATCAGTGTTTATTTAAAATACGAGTGGCAGGGTACAGACCATTGTCCCACAGCAGCTAAAGAAAGTGACCAGTGGGATAAATTGCTTCTCCAAGGTAGAGCACCCCAATTGGCTATCTAATACTGAACAGTCAATCCTAAAAAATATACAGGTAACATTAATGCGGAGTGATCAGGTTGAATTTAAGAATGGGGTGTGAGGGTGGGTGTGTGTGTGTGTGTGCAAAAGAAAGAAAAAGAGTTGATAAATTTGAAAGAGACAAAGAAAGAAGGTATATGGGAAGGTTTGGAGGGAGGGAAGGAAAAGGAAAATAATGCAATTATATTATAATTTCCAAGAAAAGTATTTAAAGGTAGATACCAATGGGAATAACCATGTTTTCTTAGTACCTACTCATCAATCAGTAGACTCCAACAGGAATAGGACTGAGTCCTTAGTCCTACTTTGAAACTTAACCAACTACTGCCTTCTCCTAAAGTATTTTCAAAAATATTCCCTCAGGTTGAAATTCTTTATCCCTTTGGTTTCCATCACACCACTCTTTCCTAATTTGCTTCCTGACTCTCTGGTCACCATTTTTCGGTCTCCTCTACCTTCTTTTCCATAAATGTCTCTTAAAGATTGGCACACATGCCCAAAATGCACTTGTTTTTCTCTCTTCTTACCCCAATACTAACAGTAGAAGAACATGACTATGGATATGTGATGAGTATAAACACTAGAAAGGTAAGCATGGTTTGTTGTTGTTGTTTGTTTGTTTTTGTTTTTTTTTGTTTTGTTCTGCATGATAAATCATCTCTGCCTTCACCATGTGCTTCAACTCTCTACTGCTCTCTCCAGGAATCATCAACAGTAAATACCCAAAACCCATAGCTAAACACACAAAGCTCCTCAGAGTTGCCATCCCTTCATTTGAAATCCTGTCTCTCACCATGGCTACCCAGTATCTAAGATTCTGAGAAGCATCCCTTTTGGGGAGGATCAGACTAATAAACAGAGACTCGAATCCGAGTTCTATTGTTTGCTCGATACACAAAACAGCCAAGTTTCCCAGCCCATCTGATCCTATATTCTTAATCTTTGAAATGAGTAACATGAGAATGATATGATCAAACCTGTCAATCTAGCTTGGCCTCTAATATCACTGGGCTTCTCAGTGAGTGTTGACTCCTTCCTCTTTCTCTGTGGAACCCTTGGCCTAGAACCTTCCCCTTTACTACTCCAACCCCCTTTCTACTAGCCAAACTATCACACAGCTCTTAAGGTCGTTAATTATTCAGAAAGATTTCTTCCACAGGCCAACACTGCTGTTATAGCCAGGTTCTTGCTTCTCCAAGCCTCACATCCCTTCTCTGTCACTCTCTGACATAATTACACACACACACACACACACACACACACAAAACACCATTTCCCAAGCCAGGTAATGAGCTCACTGAAAAGTCCGTGTATTGATTCTGGCTGTTAACTTAATACAAAGTTATCTAAATAAAGAAAAGCAAACAAATGTTGGAGTAATTAGTCAAGCTAAATGGTAGAGACAAATTATTCCATTTCTATATTATTTACTGTTATCACAAATAGAGCCTAGATTGTATGCAACTTCTGGTTGCTGAGGTACAAGATTAAAATGTTTTCATTTCTTATGTGTCATATACCAAAAAAAGACACACAAAAAATCTACAGATTCACAGTTCTTCTTTAGATCCATTATATTTCATTATCAAGATTCATAAAATTTATAAATATGGCTGAATATCTTTCGAGACAAGCATTTAATAATATAATGGCAACTATATTGGCTTAAATAGATATGTAGTTAAGACCTGTAGGAGCTGTGCTGGCTGACTAATTTTTATGTCAACTTGGTACAAGCTAGAGTCATATGAGAGACAAACCTGATGGGTGTTTTCTTGATGATTGACAGGTGAGGACGCAGAGCACCAAGAAAGAAGCATTCACCAGAACCCAGTCTCACTGGTACCCTAGGATGGATTTCTAGCCCTCGTGAAAACAAGAAAATAAGAATCTATTGACTCAAGCACCACTCTATGGCGCGTTTTCACAACTGCCAGATGGTTTAAGATACAGAATGTGTGGGCCTTTATTATTTCCTTCTTTTAATTCAAATCCACTTTGAAGGATCTACCTGATCTTGGCAACCAGGGTATCACATACACCACAACGCACATAGTTCATGAGAAGATCTTTGTCAGGAAGTTCAAAGGGGGTTTCTTCTCAGTGGAAAGTGTCCTCTTACCTTATATTATATCCTCTAATATCAAGGAAATGGACATTTTAAAATATGGTTAATCAGTGCTTTAATTCCTCAGAAATGCAGCAAGCAAGAAGGAAAACTGCACTCTTAGAGAATTTAAATAATGAGACAGAAAGAATGAAAATTATTCCTAATGTGGAGAACTAGTCTTTTCTCATCTATAACCCATATCAGCCCTATCTCCAACGCTGAAGAGACAGACACACATCATACATCACACACACACACACACACACATTAAATCACATATATACTCTTATGAAATACATATACCACACACACATCACAATACATACATACCATACCCATATACCACATATCTCTTTCGCACACACACATACACATACCACACACCACACATCACACATATATATACCACACAGACATGCACATACCACATACACACATTACACATGTACACACACATAGAGATATACCACACCATCACATATACACATATACCATATACATATAACACACACACCCACCATACATGCACACATACCATATACATATACCATACATCTTACACACATAAACACATCACACACACCACATATCACACACACACCACACACACATGCCACATCATACCATGCAAATATACACACACATGCACACACAAACACATGCACACACAAACACATGCACAAAGTCTTCTAGAGGTGAGGATATAGTATACCATTAATAAAAAACAATAATCTATTGTCTCTGCACATCAGATATCTATTTTCAGCATTACGCTCGGTGAATGGGTGTACAATTCTGAGCTTCCTACTGCCTGAAAATTCATGAATCATCAGGCCAGCTTGAGTCACCTGATGTGTCATGTGTGTACACCATGGCTGAGATCCTAGTGTTATAAAAGCTAGGGTTTAAAAAGAGAAGAAGACCAACTATCTCAGTGGCTTCTCCTCTCTGTTGAATACCTTTGCAAAGTTACTATTATGTGTAGGCTGTGACCTTCACCCTCATGAAGGCTTCAACAAAAAGTCTATAGTTTATTTCTTAAACTTTCATTATCCTTATTTTAACAGAGCCCCAGACCTTAGTAGGCCCTAGGACCTTAGCACAACTGACTCCATGATTGAAGAACCATTCAGGCTATAAAACTCAGCACATAGCACCACTTACCAAAATGAAAGCAAAGTCCTAATCGACCAAAGTCCATAGCTCTCAGAAATGTTCTAAACGTACTAACCTTGCTTGTTGGCTCTTTAGTTCTGCTTCTGGTTAATTGTTCTTGTTAACTGAGGAATGCCAACCCAGGATGTGGTTTTCGTGCTTCCAGGAGACAGATGTGGACCTGGGAAGACAGGGAAGTAAATGTGATCAGAGTGCATTACATGAAACTTCCAAATAATCAATAAAAAAATATTATGCTGGAGAAAAAGAAAACTCAGCTTGAAAAAGGCGCAGGACTACACTGGGACCCAAAATGCCCAGTGTAGTCGCCAGCCTGCTAATAACTTTCTGTTTGCTTAAATACTTTGCTGAGCAGTCTTCTCTGGTAGATAGATAACCGACAATATTTATGACTGCCTAATCAACATAGTTGTTAATTCTCACTTTTCCCTTGAAAAGTCCTGTTTACTAAAAAGAACATCTACCAGTGATAAGGATACTGGGTTTCAGGCTTCCAGGGCGGGCTCCATTATCCATCTCAGTTGTAAAAGAGGTAAACTTGGCTGTGAGCTTTTCCGTACAAACCTCAGCAGGCAGCTGCTGCTACAGATAGAGTGCAAAACTGTGATCTTGGGAACAGGACTCCAAACTGTAGAAAGTGCTCATTTTTCTTCTCCTCCGTGAACAAGGTGCATCCTCTGTCTCTATTAGAATCGTGCCATTTTGGAAAAACATTTCCACTCCAGGCTCAGCCTCTCTCATCCTATAACACTTCCATTGTGAAGACTCATGAATGACAGAATTGAGTGACCTCATCAAAGGTAACTGCAGGCTAACTATGCCTCATCAAAGGTCATCACAGGACAGGGCTTTCTCTCACTTCACAGCCTTCTATCTCAGAGATGCTGTGGAAGGTTCTCCCTACAAGGATTTCTTTCAACAACACTACTAACAATGGTTGCTCTTGTTATCACTGTTGTTGCGTCAATCAGCAGAGTGTTGCAGGAAGAGCCCTGCTCTGGGGAGCAAACTGTGTAGAGCTGACTGCAGATGTTTTGATGTCTTAACTTGTATGGAATCAGACAACTCATAGAAATTGTCTCATCCGCCACTCCCCTGATCTTGAAAATGAGGGTCATTTCACCTCTCAGGAAGGTTTCTTAAGGGATGACGGAATCAATCGGGAAAAGATTTTGAGAGCCTTTTCTGGTTTGCAAAGCAGGATGCTAAGCTTTGTGTTCACAAACACAAGAGGGAGCGTAGGATGGGGTCAAAGTCTAGAGCCATAACTGCAACTGTCACTACATTAAACTCCCACAGCAACCTCCCATCATGCTCCATGGCCCTCTCTCCTGAAGGTTCGCTCTTCCCTGGCCAGTCTCTTTCCATTCCATTTGATAATGGCTCCTGCTCAGCTGATAATGTTGATAAGGCTGGACCATTCGGTAAACAGTGACTTTTATAGGTCTTATTTATTTGAACACTGGTTTCAAATAGACCTCTTGAACATGATATTCATAATGCGATGGGACAGAATTCAAGACAATTTGTGGTAAGTTTTCAAAATGATTTCCTGTAGATTACCTTACTTAAATCTCATGGCCATCCTGTGAGGTAGGTAGTTGAAACTACGTTCAAGAAAAAACAATGGCTCCTGGTGGGCAGCAGAAAAAGTCGAAGCTGATACACAGTGTGGCACCATGGCTAAAATTGCACACACTATAGGCCTGGGATTAATATTTTAGCTCTCTGTATACCTCTGTGTGAACAATTGCATCCCTTTACCCGGAAGAAGTTTAGTGTCATTATGCCGTAGGGTGCTGAAAAATAAAAGAGCAAGAATAAAGTTCCTCAACACTCTCCTTTACCTACTTCTTTAACAAAACTAATAGTCTTCAGATCAGTTAAGTAAACATGGCTATTTTTTTGTCATTACTTGGCATTTTCCTGCTATGTCCTTTGCCATTGGTGTAACACCGGGTATGCCAAAATATAACACTACCTGCAAAGAAAGTTATTAATGCCTTTTGAATAAGACAAATTTAAATTCAATGTTTCATGCAGTTTTACTGTGTGTTTGATGTATTTTAAGCTTCTACATATACTATGTAAAAGCTAAGTCAATATATCTACTTTAATATCTAAATATTTGGATTTGGAAGATCAGTGAAAGTTTGCAGTGCCGTGATTTTTTTTTCACAGTATTTCAGGTCACACTTTGATTTCTGTCTGTGCCTCCTTTATATTTTGATGCTGTATGTCCCCAGGGAGAAAATATCTCAGTAAACAGAAAGAAAAAGAGACCTTTCCATGTTCCCTCTGTGTCTTCTCTCATAAGTGAAATGGCATTTGCTTCCAGTTTATTACATGAAACAGATGCAAGATAAGGAGACTCCAGAACATGTATAGTACTCCAGAAGAGCATTCTAGGGTTAGCTCAAGGAAATCAGTTATGGAGTCTCTTCCTTTCTATGTTCTTTACCCAGTATTTCTAACGCTAGAGTGCAGGAAAGTTAATATTCTTACTGAATATTTCAAGACTGAAAATTATGACTTGTTCTGTTTCCAGTTATTACAATTTTAGTGTGTCTTATTTTATTGCTGCTACTTTGTAAGCCAAGCAACAGGTCTAACATCTTGGAACTACAACCAGGAATAGGAGGGGTTTTGCTTATGGAAGAAATTTCTTGGGCAAAAACGGTTTTTCTTCTCTATTGCCTCTATAATTTTTCTCATTCTGAAACCAAAATTTCAGTCACAAGGCTGTCCAACATTTTTTTTGCTATTTTCCAAACTATAAAATATTTGGTCTGGTGGAAAGACATTCTATTTGTTCAAAGTGCTTATTTTAAAAGATCTTTAGTTTGAAGAACTCTCTACTGTTGTTAGAGTCATTAGTAAAACACTTGCCCATCACTTTCCAGTAAAGATTTGAGACGATTCTTCACAATCACCTGATTTACTGCTAGTGACACAGCCACAGGGTCCTTTGAAACAAATTAATTGGCTTCTAAATTTTAGTGAAGAATCTAAAGAATCATTTAAAGGTAAATGAGAGGGTGTGGACAATTTTCTGGAAGCCAGCCTGGTCAAACTGGTTAGACACCACTTTTTGCATAAGGGTAACCAGAGGGAGAAGATAAGATTGCATTATAGTTCCCAGGACACAATAATAAGGGCCAAACTCAGACTCTATGCCATAAGGTCTGTGCAGTATTTATGGGACAGAATCTGTCAATTGAATTCAGTCAGAAATGTATACCCCAAGGTTTAGGACAAGAGCTGTGCTAAGATTTAGATTTTTTAAAAATATGTCTAATAGTTTAAAATTTTAATGCCTTTTTGGAGTCCAAGGAGTCCTGCAGAAGAGGGTGAGAAAGGACTGTATGAGCCAGAGGGGACAAGGACACCCCAAGAAAATGACCCACAGAATCAACTAAGCAGAGGTCACAGTAACTGAACTGACAATCATGGAGCCTGGATGGGTCAGACTTCAGTGCTCTGCATGCATACATTATGACTGTGAAGCTTGGGGTGTATGTAGGACTGCTAACAGTGGGAGTAGGTGCTGTCTCTGACTCTTTTGCCTGCTCTTAGGACCCTTTTCCTCCCACTGGGTTGCCTTGTCCAGCCTTCACATGAGGGGATGTACCTAGTCTCATAGCAACTTGACACATCATGTTTGGTTAATATCCCTAGGAAACCTGTCCTTTTCTGAATGGAAATGGGGGAGAGGCAAGGTGGTGAGGGAGAGACTGGGAAAAAGGGGAAACTATAGTGCGGATATATGAGAGAAGAATAAATTTTTAAACAAGGATTCTGGTTCATGTTGAGACTGTACAATGACTACTGGTTCTCTACAAAAAGGGAATATGTTTTTTTTCTAATCAGTTGCTCTGGGGATATCATAAGATAACCTTTAGTGTAGCCAGTTTCTTGATCAATGAACCAAGAGTGTTTGGAATAATTTCAGAATAAATATGGTGTAGAATTCAGTGTTTATCCCCACTCCTGGAGTTCTCTTTTTTCCCAACTCTTTGCCTCTTTCAAAACATAAAACTTCTAGTGGGCCATGATGGCACACATATATAATCTACTATCAGCATGTGGGAAGCTTGGGCAGAATGATCACTTCATTTCTGCAATCAGCCTGGGCTTTGTAGTGAGTCCTGGGACAATCCAGCATACACAGCTCAGTACTGCTCAAAAACAACAGAAACAGGCCAGGCTGTGGTTTTGCACACCTTTAATCCCAGCACTAGGGAAGCAGAGAGAGATGGGGTGGATCTCTGAGTTCAGGGCCAGCCAGTAGTTCTAGAGGGAGTTCTAGGACAGCCAGAGGTACACAGAGAAACTCTGTCTCAAACAAACAAAAATTCCATTTCTCATCGGCATCCAGCCTCTCTTGTATTTCAGCTCAGGAAGTTTGTGGTATTTGCCCTCACTGATGTGCGTACTGAAAGTTGCCTCAGGAAGGAACCAAGACAATAGAAACCCAAAGACCTGTACATTCTTTAGAAGAATAATGTACATATCTGCTTTGTTACTGAATAATATTTTTTCCCCTTGAGCTGTGAGAAATTGATTCAGGGAGACTTCTTGCTACATCAATGAAAACAAAGCTGCATTGAGATCTCCTCCAGTTGTCTTGTCTTCCCCTAGATGACAGTGAATGAGTCAATAGTCTTAATTTTACAGTACGTTGCAATGGCTGGTGCTATTTTTGTACAGCAAAGCAAAAACTTTAGAGCACCATATTTGCATATTTGTTTGTTTTTTAATCTCCCCAGCCCTTCAAAGAAGGTAGATGAAAAGAAGGAAAGAGAGGATGAAAGAATACAAAGAAAGAGAAAGAAGGAAGACAAGATAAAAGAGAACAAAAAAAAGAAAGGGAAAGAAGACTTAAGCTCTCTAATGAGAGGGAAAGATAAAGAAATGACACCATCCTAACTATGTGATAGAACGTTCGAAAAGACAACCCTCCAAGACCTGAATATTTTCACAATGGTAAATATGACAGCAAACTTTGCCATAAAACAATAAGGTGACACCATAGGTTTTAAAATAATAAACGATGCCCTCGGTGATGCATGGCATCCAGTTCCCTGTGGGATTTAAATGGGTACATTCAATGTGACTTTGCTCAGAGGATAAGGGGTTGCACACTCAGGCCTATTGTAGTGATGACTCTGATGTTGAACCCCTGCCAGCTGACTTTTGAACACTGTCTGAGCCAGTTCCTTGTTCATTAAATGAGCTGCTCCCTCACAAGAGTCTATTATCTTGATTGTACCCACGTGGGACAAACTCAGGGTTCAGCCTTGAGTCTGTAAAGTCTTTGATGACAATGTGGATTGCTACCTGGCAACAAACTCACTGGACTCCCATTTCCAACTGAGCATTGAACCAAGCTTTTTTTTAACCAAAATCTGGGTGCAAAGGTTGAAGCAACATTCTTAGAGTGACAATTATGAATGGCAATTTTCCTAGCATGACTAGCGATGGATTCAACAGTTCCCTCCTGGGATACCACTAATGTCCCATACCAACAGAAGCCTAGACAGCCAGACACTAGGGACTGGCACATTTCCTGGAAGGTGGGACTTTCATTCCTGAAACTCAGAAAGTCTCAGGAAAGCCAAACGCAATTCAGCCTCCTTAGAAAACTTCTCGCCAGGCGTTCTTTCCCTCCTCATCCCCTGACTGGTAACTAACTCATCAGTGATACTCAGGGGTTCACCAGGACTCAACCTTCACGCTGCTCCACAACCTATCTGGTCATGAGACCCACCTCTCAGCTGAACACAGAGCAAGTGAGGAGTTTTACTTGTGATTATGTTGCTGGAATCTGGTACAGTGTATGGCATCTGGAAGAGTTTGCCGAGTGGAGTCAGCAGAGCAACTGAGATGATCAGCTAAACGGGGATGTCACCTGTCACCTGAATGGGGATGGTGGTACCCTCAAGCAAGAAGTATTTTCTTCAGTGTACAGTCTCCCGGGCTTCTCAAGTTGACCTTAGCTTCGACAGGAATCCGCTTCCTGAAATTGCCTCAACTTTATTTTTGGCTAAGTGGTTTTTAGAAGATGTTTTCATACACTGATTCAGGGTACATTTCTGGAGTAAAACTAACCTGGGTTAACCCAGAGAAGTCCCCTAGCTTTTCTATGTGTTATTACCCTTACTTGCATCCCTCCTGGGGCTGTAGAGAAAGCAAATGAGACACCTGGAAGCAGACTGATATAAGTAAGAAGACACCTGGATGGAGATCGGTGGNTTAGTTATCATTATTCTATTCAGAGCTTTTTTCTAAACTCCAAGGGAACAAAAATGAGAATAATTTAAAAAAACAGTATGTATAATGAGTTCTCAAAGGTTCTTTTTAAACCCCAAAGCAACTAAAAAGGTTTTAATATTTTTGTACTAAAAATGCACTCTCAGATTCTCTGCCTGTGCCTCTAACGGGTACAGTACCACAATCCAAGGCAATCATGACCGGAAAACCCATTCTGCATATGGCAATGAAGAATCTGCTCATCTCCTCATCCTCCCCAGTTTATTAATTAAACTTCCCATTACATGAACCATTTACTCCATTTTCACTGAACTTTTCCCAATCCAGAACATCACTGGACTTGGTCCAGCTGCCATAAACGTTTACTGCTCTCTCTGTTACTGCATAATGATTCCTAAGAGTTAACGTTTTACTTTTCTTCTAAAATAAGGGATTTGCTTAAAGGAAGAAACTTTGTTGTTAGTTCTAATGATGCTAAATCCAATGCTTTATTACTCTGCAAAGAACTGATAAACTATCTGAACAAAGTTTAATGACTTTAGCAGAATGCAGGTCATTTGTGAGGTCATTTTCTCCCTCCTCCTTTCTCCTTATTTCTGATTATACCTTTAATGTTTACACAGCCAAAGAAAATATCATGCAGTGGGGATGAAAACTAGAAAGAGAACAGAAACAATACTTCTTTAAGAATAAATGCTAAAAGTACTTTGCATTGCTATTTCTTCCAAAATGATGGGCTTAATTCAGAGTACAGGAAGCTGCCACAATGGTCGCTTCTCATTCCTCAGAAACAGTGCATCCTGTGAAAACGTGCACTAAACATCATGGTGTTTATGTAAATTAAAGAAGCAAAAGAGAAACCATAGAGCACTCAGGAAAATTTGAGAATTCCAAGAAGCTGTTGATAATGAACTAGGTTTTGCACTCCTCCAAAGTAAATCTGCCTTAAAACTAAAGCAATTAAGACATCAAATTATACACTACAAACTTAAGTGACAAGGTAGCCCTGAAACCTAAAACCCAAGCAGTGTACGCTACAATAGTGTGTGTGCTACAATATATAAAATATATAACATAATATATATATTTGCTGTAATAATATACAGTAAAATGTCTCATAATTGGAGGGAAGGTCATATAAAAGGTAGAATGTTTATTTTTAACTTATTTTATTAGATACATGAAAACAAGGCATTTAATCGTGATTAGATTCATCCAGAATGCTAGCAAATACTGATAAAATCTCACAGTAGCCAGAAGGTTGAGGAAAAACCTGTACCTCTTAAAATGTTAGCACAAGAAAACACAATTATTAAGACAAAAACAAACTTCCCAGATATTAAAAAGAAAAAATCCCAGTGCAACAAATAAAATTGACCACAAAAGGATAAGTATAAAATGTTATGATATTTTAAGATAGTAGAGAATTTGAATACATCTCAACATGAAAAATTAAGGACTATAAGGACTTTTTACCTTCTGTTAAATAAAAACATTGTTGCTATAATCTTTAAAACAAAGTGTACATATTTATAAATACACGATTAATTTGTATGGATGAAATCATACATTGTCCAGGCTTCCTTGAAGATAACATAGAAGGGAAGCAGGAACATAATGAACAGCCTTGGCTCTTACCAAAGCCTTACACTTTGACCTTAGGTGGTGGTTCTTGGAATATTAGCAGACCTTATGGACGCCTCACATATTTTACAGTAGAAGGGTATGATTTCGTGCCTTTTACCAATAGTGATATTTTCCAACCTACCCAAAGCTAATAGGAAGAAAAAACTTGAAAAGATAATCAAATGTCAGCTTATCAGAATTCACCCTAGCAGAGATCTCTGCCAAGCTGACCTACCAATAGAAAAGAGAAAGGGCTAGAAAAAAGAAGGTTGCTATAGTTGATTCCAAATTTCATAAAAAGTATTGTGAAGTGATTGACTGCTTATCTGTCATTTGCCACCATGATTCTGTAATTCACTAAAGGATGAAACCATTTCTTTCTTTCTATTTTTTTTATTTTTATTTATTTATTTAGTTATTTTAAAGCAATCTTTCCTCATTTTACATACCAATCCCAGTTTCCTCTCCCTTCCCTCCCCCCCACTCCTCCACCTTCCACACACCCCACCCCCACATCCACTCCTCAGAGAGGGTAAGGCTTCTCAACAAAGTCTGGCGCATCACTTTGAGGCAAGACCAAGGCTTTCCTCCTATATCTAGGCTGAGCAAGGTATTCCTTCAAATAGAATGGGCTCCAAAAAGCCAGTTCAAGCACTAGGGATAAATGCTGGTCCTACAGCCAGTGGCCCCAGAAACTGCCCCAGCCACACAACTGTCACCCACATTCAGAGGGCCTAGTTTTGGGCCTATGCAGGTTTCCCTGCTGTCAGTCTGGAGTCAGTGAGCTCCCAGAAGCTCAGGTCAGCTGTTTCTGTGGGTATCACCATCATGGTCTTGAGCCCTTGGCTCATATTAGTGCTCAGCCCTCTCTTGAACTAAACTCTGGAAGCTCAGCCCGGTGCTTAGCTGTGGATCTCTGCATCTGCTTCCAACAGTTGCTGGGTGAAGGTTCTATGATGACAATTAACTTAGTCATCAGTCTGATTACAAGGCAAGGCCAGCTCAGGCACCCTCTCCTCTATTGCTTAGGGTCTTAGCTGGGGTCATCCTTGTGGATTCCTGGGAATTTCTCTAGTGCCAGGTTTCTTGCTAACCCCAAAGTGGCACCCTCAATCAAGATATCTCTTTCCTCGCTCTCCCTCCCTGTCCTCCCATCTCAACTATCCCATTCCCTCATGCCCCATCACTCGCTAAACTCAGAATCCAGCATACAACAGGGACTCATATTCAGGCTTTTCGATTGAGCAGGAGCTAAAAGAATGAATAGAAACACAATTTTAATTCACAACTGGTGACATTAGGCTAAAACGTGATGATTAGTCCCCCTACTAGAGGGGCTCATATGCTGTCTCATTAAATACACACATGTACGCATACACACACAGACACACACAAACTGCAAGGAAGACATTAATTCTGTTATATAGCTAGGAAAAATGGGATCTCAAAGAGCATATGGGACTGACCCAGAATGGCAATGAAAGACCAGAGAAGGCTCTCATGCATTACGTCTGGTGGGCTCCAGAACTCGATCCTCCCTGTCTGGCTGTCACGCTGTCTCCTTGAAGGCAGAGAAAAATGGTAGGCTAAAAAGACCTCACATCTACAAACTGGAGAGGATGGCTTACTGTCCCATGCCAAAGCAGAGCAGCTGGCACTCAGCCACCTACATTTAACACCAGGAAAACGTTGAAAAGTGCTTACATTCACGTGTGTTTGTCTTTGTATTCTTTGCTTTGTTCAGAACAATGGTGCTCCCTCTTTGTAAGTCACAGTTCTGAAAAGACAGAATGCTACCTTCGGCATCAAATCTCCATACAGCAGCTCATTACACAGTGCACTTCGAAGGTTCTTGTTTAAAAAGACGCAGAGATACAAGATTATAGTGAGTCTGAATACTTTATATGCCCCAGGGAAAGGAGAAAGTATTTAGTCCGCCTTTTCCTCTTTTCATTGGGGGCTCTAGAGGGACTACCTGTCCTTGCCATCATGGCTTCCCTGGAACAATTGGTAATTGTCTCCACCCCAAGATTCTCTGTTTTTAAATGGCAGGCATGTAGTTAGAGTTAGTTCTGTTCCTTTGCTGAAAATAAAGAATACGTTTTTCCAGAATAGATTCCTATTTTCAGGGGAAGGAAAGGAATAGGGATGAACTAACGTTTACCAGTGGAGGTCTTTAAACAACTTTCTTTTACTAATAATTCCCAGAGTCCTGTAAAGATAACTTAATCCGGTAAGGAAGATACAATCTGGTAATGATATTTTGAGTTCACCATCAAGTAAATGAATCTGCATACAAAATAACTAAAGAGATCCTGGAAGGATGCTAAGATGGTGTTTAAAAGTTCAGAGAAGTTCACAATTTCATGCTTATTCGCTCTCAAGTAAAGGAATTTCTGTAAACATTTATATAAGATAATGCCTATTCACATAAAGAAGTTATTGCCACAAAATGTTAATTTTCACTCGCACGGGGGTATATTTTCCAGTGTTTGTGTGCAATTAGTAGATCCTCCTGATTAGAGAGGATGGATGAAGATGTTTCCCTATAAAACACAAATAACACTCCCTTTATCTCTTAATAGAGCAAACCACCTCAGAATTATAAGTTGACTATCAAATATATGCTGGCATCAATTCTAAAGCAATTTGGCAGGTAAATGGGTGGACAAAAGTACCATTGTGCTGCCCAACATTCTCTCCTTCCCATCAATCATATCATTTGCTAATTGTTACATTGACAGAGTTATCAAAGGAGTGGTTGTATGTCCTGTCATTGTTCTTTTGTCTCTCACCGCCTTCCTTAAAGCTCCAGGCTGATGAATCATTTCAATAAAGAAAAAAAAATAAAGCCTTCCCCCACATAAAGTATTTTTTAAAATAGCAAAAATTAATGATGGTTATTGGCTCTGATCCTTTGCACAGAGCTACATTCTGTTTTGCGGCGTTTTCTGCCAGGCACACAGGGGAGTTGAGGAGATAGTGGTTAGTGGTAATTATGAGGCATCCTGTGCTTGTCCACAGAGGACATTTGCTGAAGATTAAGAATAAATTCACAACTAATTGACTGCCAGCCATAAGCGATGCTGCCGGGACTTCCACGCTACAAACTAGAAAGAAAATGACTAAGCAGACCTTGCCAGGGACAGAACCAAGATTGAAAACAAGTCTCCTTACTTGACTTGCCTACAACCAAACCAATCCAACGGAAGTTGACTTCAGTGTTTCCCTAAAGGGCTCACTTTGAGAAATAAACCTTTCATTATAAGAACTGCAGCTCCTTGCCCAAGGTGCCCGTCTTAGGCTGGCTCTGAAGAATCAATTACCTATTGAAAACTGATGCTGGCAGAGCCTGCAAGTGTAGCCCTAAGTAGACACCAGTACTGTCTCGACTAGGAAGGAAGTATAGTGCATGGGACGCTGGTGACAGAAAAGAAGCAGAAATGGGCAGTGATGCTCTCCCACATCACAGACACATCAGCTTTTTTCCTCAGCTCTCTCTTATCCCCACTACAAGTCGAAAGTAGGAGTCCTTATACTTCATATATAAGGAACAACCCAGGAAACCTTAATGGCTCTCTTTGTCACCCAAATGTTGCAGGCAGTTGTCAGAGAGAAAGCAACTTTCCTGATGAGCTTTGAGTATAATGAACACAGAGGCATTGATAGGCAAGATTGGTTTCCTTGAGGGAGCTCATTCCAACCTCTGGCAAGGACCAGCCTTGCAAGTATAGCGCTGTCAGCTGAGTGTTTTCTCTCCCTTCACAATCTGTATATTTTTCCTTCGTGGATGTTGTGTTTCCTTTTAGCCCACATGCCCTTTCCTTCATCCCCTTTTACAAAGGCTGACACAGATGATGGTTTCATGACAGACTTCATTTATCTTCACTCCTGTCTACTTCTCTTTTACTGTGGGTTAGATTGAGATTTCACCTTATTGAGGTTTTATGTGACCATGTGACCAGTGCAGGCTGAAGCCAGGTGAATGGCATTCCGGACCAAGGCTATTTTAGCTTGGCTTCCGTTTTCCCTCCCTTCTAATCTCTTACTGTGATAAACCCTGAAGCCCGGCCATTTAAAACCAGCATCACAAGACAATGAGCCTCCTAGAGCCTTAATCCCCACTGTGAGGGTGTTAAGCGAAGCACTCCCTGGCACCAGGAATGTAAAACAACCTGAAAATCCACGGTAGTTACGACAGCCTAACCTGGACCTATAGTGACGCATACAAAAGAAGAATGAGCAGCGTTAACCAGCACAGACTCCAGAGAATGATGTCTCCCTGACTCATTTAACACGAACCCATGGAGCTGCTGCAACGAAAGCTGGATCTAAACTGGGGATAAGGAGAAAAGATCATCTGGCTGCCTACAAAGAGCTCATTGTTAAATGGAGAAAGGGGGAAAGGAATAAACGTACAAACACTTATGACCAAAAGTCATACACTTTTTCTTTAATTAGCTAAATATGGTCAGAGAAAATAGGGAGGATCTTTGTCTACACAGTATGTAGCTGGAAGTCAGGGGACTGGGCCTGCGTGGTTTTAATGTCATTACTGCAAGGACTAGCATGACCTTCTATTTGCATGAATGTGTATGACTAGGCAACATCTTAACTGTTGTTTTCACCTTTAAAATGGAAGGAAAGTAGCATTTCTCTCTTTGAAAATACTGCATTGTAATGAACGCCCCAAAGTGGACATGTCTGTGTACTCCGAGTTCTTGGCAAAAGCAACCTCCCAGGCTAGAGTTAGTGACAGTCCTCTGACTATGCTTCTAGGATTTAAGAATAACTGAGAAAACAAAAACAAGAAACAAACAAACAAACAGACACTTCCGTGAACCCTGGACTTCTTAAATGTCCGCATTCCACAGGTGTCTCTTAAGCAACTGCTGTGTGCCAGGCACTGTGCTGGGTTCCTGGAAGGACCCAGTGGACAAAGCGGTGCCCTTCACACCATTGCCCATACTAACCAATATGGAGCGTTATCATTATTCATTGCACAATTGTCAGTAGTTAAGGAGTTACCAAGAGAATTGCTCTGGGCCAAGTTACTAGGGGACCAACTGTGGGTCGTCAGAGGTAGATTAATAACTAAACTGAATTCAGATGAACTAACAAGATTAAAAAATAATATTTACTTTAAAGGGGGCTGTGAAAAAGCGAACCGATGTTCCAAGCATATTATCATTTCTCAATAGATCCTAGCTATTGAACAGTGTCGTAAAAATGTTTATTCATGGAATAAGAGTGCAGAGGGAGGAGACGCGCAGTTTTCACCACTTAGCAGCAACTTGCCTTGCAGCTGTCGTTTCGCTATAAATATTAGAACATTGTCCTGGTGTCTCTCCGTTGTATTTTTATTTTTCCTCTGACATCTCTCGATTGGGCCACAGGGGAAGCCCCTGCCTTCCTGTCTGCTTTGTTTTGGTTTTGTTTCGCGTACCTTTCCTGGCAACAGGGTCTGTGTACCTCTCTGGTTGCCATAGAAACCTGCTTGCTCTCATGAACAGCAAACGTTCCAGGGAAACCAGCAAACTACAGGAAGAGGCAGACCGAAAGTCCCTCGTCCGAATTATGAGTCAACAGGTACATGAAATTCACTCTATTCCAAATGACTTCTAGGTGGGGTCCAATCTCGTATCTGAATGGCAGCTTCAAAGTTTTATTGCCTCAAACTCCAGATCGACCACATTGATTTTATCTTTATTTGCAAGATTGTAAAGAGTTTAAATAAGTCTCTCGATTTTCCATTCTTCCATTTGATGACTAACTCTTTTATGGCTTCTTAAATGAACTTTGTGGCACTTTGGGGAAAGTGTATTTAAAGAAAAAGCAGAGATGGGGCGAAAGAAAACCATGAACAATCAAGGGCAGAAGTGAAATTAATGCAGACTGCATTGAAAAAATCATTCCATTCATTTCTAGAGACAGGAAAGCAAGGCACACTTTCTCAGCACATATTTTGGTTAATCACCTAATGGCCTTTCAAAGATACATTCTTGTTAGTCCTATATTTTGAATGAAGAAAGAGAAATTAGGGTCAGAGAAAATAGTAGGTACTTTTTACAGGGTCCCAAGTTCCTCAAGAAAAAAAAAACAGTATTTTTGTTATTTCAGTTACTTATGAATTCAATTAGAACTTGATAGTCCCTCAGGGAGGTTTCATTCTTAAAAACACAAAAGCAAGAACAATGGGGTCATCCATGCAGAGCTGCAGAGAGAAAAGCATGGGAAAAAAAAAGAGAACTTTCGCTCCACTACTTGTGGGGAAGAAGATGCCCTGTCCTTGGGGAAAACAGCCCCGCGCTTTCCCTCCGTGAAGAAAACAGAAAGTTCCCTGGAACAGGCCGAGGTTTCATGGACACCGTGTCCTGCTACCATAGCAATAGCTATCATTACAGCTTTCTGTCTTGGTTAAGCTGTCATCTTCCAGCTGATAGCTTGGGGGCTTCCTGCAGTGTTGGCTTTTTTTTTTTTTTTCAAGAAAAGTCCGCCTTTTACAGAATCTTTCTCCCTTTAAGCTTCATTTAGGAGTTTGAAGGCATTCTGTCAATATCTTGGAAATGACATCTCTGAAAAGCAGGTTTCTGGGCCTATGTTACGTTTCTCACCATTCAGTTGTATTTTTCTTGTCTGCAAAGCTGGTGGGGCTTGAAAGCAAGTGGTTCTTTCAAAGAATTTCTGCTGGTGGAGGCTGCTCATTAGTTTCCTGACTGCCCAGACCTGAAATAATCATTCAGAACCTATATTATTTGCAATACTGTTTGGCCAAAAGCTTAAGTGTATTTCTAGCTAGCTCTTACATCTTAAATTAACCCATTTCTATTATTTTAAATTTTACCACGAGGCTTATGGCCTACCAGTAAGGTTCCTGCTCACGTCCTTCTCCTCTGGCAGCTACATGGCATCTCACTGACGCTGCCTACTTTCTCCCAGCATTCACTTCAGTTTTCTTGCCTAGCTTTATTCTGCCCAATCACAGGCCAAAGAAGCTTCTTTGTTAAACAATAAAAGCAACACATATACAGAAGGACTTCCCACACCAAATTTCTAAGATTTTCATCATTAAAATCTGAGTATCTGATTTAGGAAAAAATGCAAAAATTTTAAAAAATGCAAAAGTGCAACATCTATATAAATTTAACACTTAGTGGGAAAAGTGCCAATCACCAGAACATGCCAATAAACCATGAGCTTGCAAACCTTCTACATCATATAATAACCTCATGACTCTGGGGAGGCAGCTCAGTTGGTTTAGCACTGTCTTAGCATGCACAAGGTTCCAGGTTCAATCCCCAGAGGCAGATCAGTTGGTGCAATGCTTTCTTAGGAAGCATAAGGTCCTAGTACCATAAGATCAATTAATTTCTAAAAGTGACATCAGAACAAATGACTAGAAAGCCACATACTAAAATCTTTCATTGTGGTTCTTAAAATTAAAATAAATTTTACTGTTAACCATCTAATCCCTAAAGAGAGTTGTAAGGCTCCACCACTTTTTGTTTCTGTATTTGGAAGACTTAAGTCAAAAGTAATATTTAAGCTGGGAGTGATGTCACACACTTGTATTTTCAAAACATGGGAAGCTGAGACAAGAGGATCAATGTTTCAAGGCAAACCTGGACTACAAAGCAAAAAGTCTTGAAAAAAAGTTAAATTTAAGAATACATACTAACATAATATTTCATAATGCAAAATACCTTTCTTTTTGGAAATGGCATTATTATACCAGCAGTTAACATTCTTGTCAACAAGCAAAGAGGCTGCTCATGTTGGACATTCCTTGAACAAAAATTTACCAGTTTCCTCTGACATGCAATAGAAATCAAGCCATACTCATGGATGGAGGTTTCGTAGACCTTAAAGTACATGATCCATGTAGGATGGCTGGGGGTTTGTAAGATAATTATTAACCAGGCAGACTCCATGTGTGCCTGCTATAACACCAGAAATGTTGTCCTCCTGTGTTTTAAGTACTCAATGAAGGTTTCTGAATTACAAGTTTGGAAAACAAAAAGAAGGAGAAGAAGAAGAGAAAGAAGAGGACACAGATGCGGAAGAGGAGAGGAGAGGAAAGGAGGAGGAATTTGAGACTAAGAAGAGGAAAAACAAGAAGAGAAAAATCACCTTCTGTGCTATTAGAAGCCATGTCCATAACATAAAGCCGACTTTAGTATTCAAGACTCAGTTATCTTGGAGTCAAAGAAAATATTAGGAACTTGCTTGCTGTCTTAGTTAGGGTTTCTATTGATATGAAGAAACAGCATGATCATGGCAGCTCTTATAAAGGAAAACATTTAATTGGAGTGGCTCACCTACAGCTTCAGAGGTTCAGTCCATTATCATCATGGTGAGGAGCATGTGGCATGCAGGCTGGTGTGGTGCCAGTGTATGATCTTAGAGTCCCACATTTTGTAGGCAACAGGAGGTTGACTGAGAAACTGGGAGTATCCTGAGCATAGGAAACCTCAAAGCCCACCCCGACAGTGACACACTTCCTCCAACAAGGCCATACCCATTCCAACAAAGCCATATCTCCTGAAAGTGCCATGAGGGACAACTGTATTCAAACTACCACACTTGCTGAGGCCCTTCTGTCTCCGCACGGAGTGGTAAGTTGAATGGACTCTCATCCATTGCCTTTTCTTCCTCCATCTCTAAAGTGCAAGGACTGGGCAGGAAGACCCGTAAAGGGCTTCTGATGTGACGTCTCTGTGTTAATACGGGGCTCCTCCAGGTGTCTGGCAGGACTCCTAGTTCCTGTCTCTGTTGTTTCCCAATGTACATTTAAATTACGGGTCCTTCAGTAGAATTTTAGGAGACAGGCTCCTCACCCAGGGCTAATTGCAAGCTTTAGAAGAGGGAAGGAAGAGCCCACACAAAGAGTTTTTGAGAGCCAAACGGCTGCTACCAAGATTAGAATCAGCATTTTGCTAAAATTCTTCTACGAGGTCACATTGGCCAAAAGCTTTGAATCAAATAGGATAGTTTTGCCAGAACCACACCCAGTCTAATAATGTTGGGAATTTCAAGACACTTGCTATCGTAATTATTTTACATATAATTCAATTTTGCTAAGGGACACAATCAGAAACAGTAAACTTTTAACCAGAAAAGAAAAATAAGTTTATATTAGCCTAAGAATTATCTGTTGTTTTACCGTGATGAGCACAGCCCCAACGCCACAAGAGCAACATAGAGTCCCAGACTCCAAATCAAACTTATTTTACATACTTGTTTCTCATCTAATGTAAGTCTTCTTTACACTGTGAAAGATAGCTACAAGTTGTTTTGAAATTATTTTATATTTCAGGATTCTTTTTCTTGTTTTTAACCTATTATTTCTTTTCCAGACCGTTGACATTATCATTGACTTTTTGAGTTTCATATCATAGCATCCAATGAATTAAAATCATGATTAATCCCATGCTCAACTGTTGGGGGAATTCTGAAAATTCCCCCAAGCCATCAGAATGGTACAACTCGGCAAAACATGCAGTGTCTTTTCTCATAGCAAGTGCCCTGCAGCCAAACTACTTCTGATATTCCAAAGTCAATTGAGACTAGGTCTCAATTTAATGCTAAGTATTCTAGTCTGCCAGGTGATGACATTCAAAAAAAGTATCACAATAAGTGGAGTATGAGTTTCAGAACCCTTCAAACATGACCTCAGAGGCCTATGAAGGTATGAACCCTCCTAGAAGCTGGCTTTTCCTGTCTCGTTATAGACCAACCTTTGAAATGAAGCTTTACCCCAGTTGCAATAACTGGATGGAAAATGCTGCTGTGGGCTCAAGAGGGAGGGGAATTGCAAGATAAGCACTGGGGCCCTGGCAAGGGCAAGGATTATGAAAGAGAAACTTTGTGAAGTGCTTAGCAATGGAAAATATAATCAATCTGCCAGGGCAGACATCGCGTGTATTCCAACACATGGTATCTAATCTATACTACATTGTAATTCTCATTTTTTCCATGATGAGACACAAGTGTTTACTCAACGGAAAACAAACAAACAAACAAACAAAAAAACTCTAGTAATCCCAGTTATAGGGTCAAGGACATTTTCTTTTATACAGCTGTTTTACTTTCATTGAGTTCTTTTGTAAATGTTTTCTCAGCTTTCAAAATGTCATCCATGTATGAAATATGATCACTCACTTTCCCTGTTTCCCCTGAACCCCCCCATATTTCATCAACATACCCCCATCTCAACCTCATTTAATTTTTTTAACGGCCCGCTCAGTCCAGTTAGTACCTCCCATCTGTTAATGGGTATAATAGAGCCATCGGCTGGAGCATGGGAAACCTAACAATTGCCACATCCTCAATGAAAAAAAAAATGATTATTCTTCCCCCAGCAATTTCTATTGCCAGTCAATCGTCAGTGTAGGGTGAGGACTGGAGATAGACTATCCCATCTATGCCAAGATTTTGGCTGGCTCAGTTTTTTTATAGGCCTTATGTGGATAACCACAGCTACTGTGAGCTACTATTCAGGAGACTGATAGCCCTGTCATGTCCAGAAGACAGCATTTCCCAGCACTATTCTACACCCTTCAGCTCTTTGAGTCTTCCTGTCACCCCTTTCAAGATGTCTCCCTGGACCTTTGTTGTAGCGGGGTCAATGTAGTTGCCCCATTTAGGGCTAACCATCCAGTCACTCATTCTCAGCATCTCTCTACTGACTGGTGCCTACTGCCAAAAAGAAGCTTCCCTGACCAAGACTGAGAACAGCCCAAGTCTATGGGAATAAACAGTAATGATCAGAAGGCAACTTGACAGCATGATCCTTTAGAAAATTAGCAATGGGAGGTTCTACCTAGCCCTTGTCCAGCTATGGGCTGTTGGTCGGGATTACATCATTGTCATGAAATTCCCTCTTATGGAACAGGCTTCAAATCCAATCAGAGAGCAGCTAAAGACCCCTAACAGTTATGACACTTTTGTACCATTAAGCACATCTTTTGGCCATTCAATACTATGGAGTGCAAGCCCGGTGCTGGGTGATGCTGCTGACGACCTTTTCTCCCCCAGTAGACTCCGCAGCACCCACCAGCACCACCCAAGCTAGCCAGCGTGGAGAGAGCTTCTCAATTGCTTTGAGATTTATTTCCTGCGTCCTGGAGACAAAGAGTGCGGTGTTTGCAGCCATGGGGTCTTGCCGCATAGTTACGGTAGACATAGGCATCAGGAAACAAAATTGCTAACCTACACTAGTCTTAGCTTCTAAGAAATGAGTATTGACTGAGGTGGGGGGAACAGAAGCAGAGAGATTCGTGAGTAAAGCTAAACAGATTTCTGTCTTGTCCTTGCTCCCACCCTTTCCTAAGATGAAAACCAAGGTGTATCCAGTTCTGTCTTTCAGAAATTTGTGTTGGCCATTCTCCTCGATTTTGATTTCGATCGCTCCACTGGAGAAAACAATAAAAAGCTCTATAATCCAGAGAAGCAGGACCTATCCCCATTTCTCACAGTGATGGGATGTTTTACTCGATAGGAAATACAGTCAGATAAAGTAATACCTCCTTTCTCCTGTTTCATAGCAAATAAATAGCAGCTACACATTTTGCTCTATAAGTTATTGGACCTTTTCATCTTCCTTGCATTAATTTTCCTGGGTGATATATTACCTGCCTTGTCTTTTTTTTCCCTACTATGTTGGATTTGATACAATTCCCAATGAAAGCAAAACACTGCGGTCTGAGTGTTACGACAGACAGCAATTAAGGCTATTCCCCCAGGAGTGTAGTAGAAGGAAATTTAGTTAGGTGGCTTACTGGATCTTTCAGTGTATTTTAAGAATATTCTGACTTGCTTTGCTGTTAGAAGGGGTCAAGGACCTGTCCTTTGAGAGCGTATCATGTCACCTATAACCAGGGCCTCTGTGATTAACGTTTCTCAGAGAGCTTAATGCTTAAATACTAGGCCTGTGTGTAGCACCGGGACAGTATTTAAAACCTGCTAGGAATTCATAGCCAACATAATATAAAATGGTTAGCTATTTTCACTGGCTTGTAGTCAAGTGTATTCATAAACTCTCTTCAATTAATATTTTTCTTCCTAATTAAGAAATTAAGGCTCAAAGTTATATGACTTTCTGTGGTCCTACTTAGAACAAGAAACCTAACCTCCAGGGTCCTTTCGATCACACATTGGCGCTTGGATCTGTTTTAGTAATTTGCGTGAATTCAGCTGTGTGTTTAGAAGAACCCTCAATGTCTTTTACTCTAGTTGTTTTTTTTTTTTATCTTCTTATGAGGTATTTTAGAACCTTGAAATTAACCACCAATTCATTCATTGGACAGATATTTATTGAATCAATACTGTATTCAAGAGATTTCAAGTGTCGGAAGTAGGAGGGGAGTACGAAGTACATAAGTCCCCAAAAGCCTTCCGTCTGGCAGGAAATATATTATGCCTTGGCAATTCCCAGGGCTGACTCACCCTGCAGGCACAGTAGGCACCATGTCTGGAGCCCAGGGTATTTTTAGGAACCACGAATTGTTTTAGTTTTAATAAATTTCAAATCCTAAGAAAAAGTGAATATATGCAACAACTCGGATTATACCTCTATTTATACCAATGCAGTTATAAAATAAGATATTCAATAATTCTTTTTAAAGAGAAAGGGTTCCACAAGGTCAAAAAAACCAGAATCTATTAAAATCTTATTGTGGCTCTGTAAACAACACCCCAAAAATCTGATTCAAATAATTTACCCCAGATACCAGCTCAGTATGGCTACGTCCTTCCTCCGTTTCTAGAAGGAACTCTTGGAAATATTTCTCCAAGCTAAAATTTCCTTTGCATAGGTCAGATCACAAACACATCTCTATATTAACATCTTAGAATTGAAAGACCATGACCACAAATTTGCGAAATTTTATGGCTTTGGCAAGGCCTCCAAACAGACTAAGATTTTCCAAACAATGTGATGTTAGTAGATGATTTTATAATCAGTATTTCTAGGACAAAATTGAGGATATGGTATAGATAATATACCCTGATCCTATCAATTATCAATGAGCCCTTTAAATGGTATCATTTGTCCAACTATAATAATTTGTATAGTTGTTTAATGAAGCATTTTCCAAACCTCCTTGAATACGGAGTCCTTTCCCAAAAATATTTGTTATGTCATGGGAAACCAGTGTAATTTGGAAAGCTCTGATTCTAGTAGGCCGTGGCCAGTATCCATGTAAAAGGCCAGGCCCCAGGTGCTTCAGACTGCAGGGGAAGGTAACCGCCCTCGATATTACTCAGCCCTGGAGTTGCAGTGGGAAGGCAGCCACAGACCTCACATGAACAAATGGGCATGGCTGTGTAGGCCGACTCAGCTTTGCCCACAAAACAAGCCATTGCTGGCTGTGCTCCAGGGGCCCATTTGCTGAGGCTTGTCTATACTTTCCCCTATAACCTATGGGACAGTTAGAACTCCACCCAGAATGTTTCCGACATCATGCGTTAATATTCAAAAGCCACCTATTCATCCAGACTGTTTATTGGTAAAGGATTATTGACCTCAAGTTAATCACAGCCTAAACAAATGGCTACTCTTTCCAATCAGGGCCTTAAAGAATTTGCAGAATTGTTGAGACTTCCTGGGTGTAGCTTCTACCATTCCTAGGAAACGGAAGAGCACACCAATAGGCTATCCAGTTCCAAATGGTCAGCCCTAAAAGCATGTACATACAAGTAACATTATATAGACTCAGAGAAATGTATCTATGTATTTAGGAATTATATATGTATATTATATAGATATATGTACACATATACACATACATGTGTATACATGTATATGACATGAGGTAGCATTGTAGCGAAGGTGTTTGAAAATGATTGAGCTACAGGTGAATCACATTAAAAGAAATTAGTGTTTTGATTTGGTGGCTGCTTCGGCCTCCCAAGTGGCAAGATCTCAGTGTGTGTGTGTGTGTGTGTGTGTGTGTNGGAAGGAAGGAAGGAAGGAAGGAAGGAAGGAAGGAAGGAAGGAAGGAAGGAAGGAAGGGAGGGAAAGAAAGAACATGGGAGGACTTGGAGGGAAGATAAGGAAAGAGAAAATGAGGTAATTATAATGTCAAACAATCAAACAATTAAAAATTGCTAAAATAAAAGGATTTTCCCTAAGACAGGAAGGGCGCTCACTGGAAAATGAGCAGCACTTATCATTGGATGTGGGACCACAAGGGATTTTTGTTCAGTTTGATGTGCTTCTCTGTAGCATTTTTGTAATCAGAGACAAAAGCATTAGAAATGTTGGTATTGCTTTTGTCTGCAATGCTGAGACTAAGATCCTGGGTCTTGTAAATGCTAAGCAAGTCACTTACCCCTAAGCCACATCCCCAAGCATTATTTTTTTTTCTTTTGAAACAGGTGCTGGTCATTTAAACCCAGGCTAGCCTTGAGCTCTCATCTTGTAGCTTCAGCCTACCAAGTGCCAGGATCACAGATTTGACCCAATATACCAAGTCAAAACACTAATTTTTTTTAATGTGATTCCCCTGTAGTTCAATCATTTTCAAAGACCTTCTCTACAATGCTGCCTCATATTCATGTAACACCTCCTAAAGCCTTCGATGGTTTGTTTCACATCCCCTTCCTAATTCCTCTTTCTTTTTTCTTATAGAGTATTCTACACTATTTTTATTATATATTATTTAATAACATATCATATATTAATGAGGCCTTTCCATATATGTAGATGGAAGGCATTGATTGGTTATGATCAACCACAACTCTCCATCTCCTCTAACAGAACAACTTGAATAGAAAATGTTAAATTCCTCTCAAACTAAGATAATTAATAACAATTCATGCAAAAATCAAAAGCATCACATAACCATTGCTTTTAGTAATAGTGACTATCTACAAATAACTACAACCATATTTAAGTAAAGCTTTTTATATTAGTACAAAGGCTTCTGGGAAGGCTGTATCTTCAATTATAAAGTTGGTATAAGATGTTGGTGTATAGAATAGTAGAACGAGATACCTGGACTACAACCATGCCGCCTGTGTTATATGAATCCAAACAGTCCAGCAGGGTTCCTTCTGCTTCACTGTATTCCATCCAAGTGCAAAAGTCTCGTTGTGCAAGTATCTGTCTAGTACATAATTAGTCAATAACGTTTATTTACTATTTATACATCCCATGTGCCTACATAAATATTAATATTTGCTGAATACTTTGCGACTTATTAGGCTTTCATAGTTCTGAAGAACTGTTAGTGCTAACTTTCTTTAAGGATAAGGGTATACATATATGAAAGGCTATATATTGTATATAAAATAGTTTGGGGTAAAATAATTTTTATCAATTTGATTTTTAAATTTAATTGTATTTTTTAAAACATGAACTGAAATAAATGTCTTATTCTTTCTTTTAGAATAATTTTTGAATGGCTGTGGATCAAATCTTTTGTCTTTACCCAATTCCTCTTTCAAGTGCATCAAAACACAGATAGGATTTGCTGTCACATTTTCTTGTTCTGGTTATATTCTTGTTATCTCTCTTTTACAGTGATTTCCTAAATTCATATTCCTAGTTTTGATCCATTGTCTCTCATCATTATCCCCTGAGAACTTACTCGACAAGCACAGCCCTGAATCCACCAGAGATCTAATTAGTCAAAACGTTCAAGGATAAAGCCTGGGTATGTTTCAAAAATTCGACAGGAATTTAGATGTGTACTTGTAGTTAAAATTTTTTTTCAACACTCCTTTTGAAAGACTTACTCATATGATGCAAGATTTTGTTTTTAGTTCGTCTTCTGTACCAGATTGTTAGCAAAATGAAAGATGCTGATTTGTCTTTCTATACCATTTATAACTAGTTACCAACTTCCACGCTCATTGACTTGCAAGATGGATCTCATTTTAACGAGCAAGAGAATCTAAAAGATATTTGATCTGCATTTGATCATTATATTTTCTTACCTTCCTGGCACTCCTCAATCCACTGTGCTTGGAGTCTTTTTCATGTCACACTACTGATGTTATTTACAAGGTCACCAACAGTCCCTTAGATCCTAAGTCCTAGAAATGAAAGCAAGCAACCTTCCTCCTTCTGCCCCCTCCCCGTCACCGCTGCCCTTACAATCTTTCTCCAGTTTTACCACTGATGACTTTTCTACCTAGGCAGATACTGATACCTGATGTCTACTTAGACATCCCATAAATGCTGCCAGCTCACAACCACACTGAGCTCTTTCTCATGGCCACAAATGCACATGGCTTGCTTTCTCTAACCCATCAAAAGGCGTCACTGTCTACTTAGCTCCCACACACAACTCAGATATCAACATTAATTCACCTTTCACTTATTCAATCTATTTAGTACAATTGTCAACACAATTTGTGTCAATGTACACAAAAGTGTTTTATGTAGCCAAAGAATGTTCTATAACCCACTAATTGACAAAACCACTCTGAAGTGATTTAAGATTAGTTATAGCTGAATAGCAACATGTTTTTGTGGATATTTGTATGTTTTACTGTCTTGGTTGCTGTTTAGACCTTAAAGATTTAGGTAATGTATTTTATATGCATAAATACATAATTCATAGACATGTATTTTTATATGTATGTAGTATTACCTTTCTAGGAATATAAAATATTTCTTAAGTACACACACATACACACACACACAAAAAAACTTAATCTCTTTATATCCAAGGAATTGTGGACCTGGGCTTCCTAAGTAACTGTCAAGCACTTGTTTTTATCCTGCTTACACAGAAGGCAACTACCACATCATCTGATGGCAACAACAGCACCCCTGCCCCAAACCATTCTCCTGTGTGCTTGCCCTTATCTTTTTTTGACCTATTTTCACCTGCAGCTAAAATTGTCAAATTTTATAAAATGAAAAATAAAAAAGCAAATCCTTTTCTTCCTGTATTTAAAGTCATTCAATGCTAAATTTTCTTTCTAAGTTAGAATACCAATACAGAGCATAGCTCAGAAAGCTCCAGGTAAATTGTCTTCTCCCTAGCTCTTTATCCTTCTTCTCTTTTTTTATGTTTTGCTTTGTTCTGTTTTGTTGTTGCTTTGGAGACAGGGTCTTTCTGTATAACAGCCCTGGCTTTTCTGGAACTCACTCAGCAGATGAGATTGGCCTCAAATTATCAGAGATCCACCTGCCTCTGCCTCCCAACTGCTGGGATTAAAGGTATGTGCCACCACTACCTGGCTCTGCCCTTATTTCTCATGGCTTTCTACCTCCAGTTCGATCACATCAGCCACCTATGTCCTCCATATTCTTTGTGCTCCTGTTGGGCCATCAGGCTGGACATGGCAAATGGTTATTTGATGAATTCAATCTACCTTACTTTCTTGGACAGAGAGAGATTAATAGGTTTTGTATTGTTATTAGCATGAGTTTCTAGTTCTTCACCTTTTGTTTTGAGAAATGAGAGGCAGAATTTCCTACTGTCATGAATTGTTATGGATTTTCCTACTGTTATGAACTGTAAGATGTGTTTTCTGATGGTCTTAGGCAACCCCTGTGAAAAGGTTGTTCGATCATCCCAAAGGGATCACGACCCACAGGTTGAGAACCACTGTTCTAATCAATACCATTGAAGATTAATTGTTATATGAACATAACACATTTAGATAACTTAGCAATATTTCTTATAATTAACATATATGTATTTACTAGTCATTAGTAAATCTGTTTTAAGGATAAGTAATTAAACTGATTTTCTGCAAGTCACATATTCAACATAAAATATAAATGGGGTTTAAATTCATAATCTTTATCTGCAAATCCTGCTCTATCCTGTCTTTCAGCTCAGTGGAATTTTTCTCAGACTTCTAGGCATACTCTAAAGTGATGAATCCTGGGTGACCAGGAAGGGAGACCAAAGTTGGAAGCCAACAGGAGTGACCCAAGAACAGGAAAGAGGAAGGAGGAACATGAAATTTACAAAGTCCTTCATTGTAAAAATATCTAGTTACAACATAAATTCTACAAAGGGAATTCTATCCATTCTTGGGCTTCTTTATCACCTATACTGCCTAGGGAGAGTGGAAACACAAAGTGTAATCAATGAACTCATAAAAGCCAGTGGTATTATGTAGATTGAGTATGATGAGCATTAATCACTGCCTACTCTGACAGAGTATCCGGGAAATCAGAGCAAGGCGTGGTAGGTATGCTAAACCTTATCACTAAAGCAAGTCTTAATGTCTGTAAAAACCTCATTAAACTCTTTGACCTACGATACCATTGACAAAGGCATGGAAAGTACTGATTGCCCATAGGTCCAAGTCCTGGGCTTGACTTTTAAGGAACTTAAATGATGAGAAACAAGTAGGATTTCTATCAGTGGATGCTACAGAGGCTGGTTTTCACAGTCACAAAGATTAATTAGCCATCCTATCAGCAAGGCATAAGGAGGCCCTAAATGAGGAAGCAACCATACATTGAGTTGTATATGGCTGACATAAATGTGCCTTGATACGCCATTGATTTTATCTGCCCCAGATGGCCCAACAAAGCCATTCTAATGAGACAGAAAAAAAATAAGTCATGTTCATTGTGTCATCTTTGACTTAAACATTTTCATTTCTCTGCTTTGATGACTCGTGTCTGAGTGCTAGGTCCTAGTAGGAAGGCCATTGTTATTCATCTCTATGAAAAAGAACCTCCCTGGTCTGACTGAAGTCCTAGAGAGAGAATCAGTCCTTTGTCTCCAGCGTGTGTACATACCCATGTTTTATAGGTGCTTATTCTTAGAGGGCGTAGAAAAATGTCAAACTAAAGAAGGTATGTGAATAAGGAAGAAAATTGTGAAATTTGAATAATTTGGAAAAGAACCAAAGCTGGTGTCAAGTCAGTGACTCTGACATACTTAAAATGAGACTTTTCATAAGGTCGTGCAACTAAAGGAACTCCCCATTTTCAGAGTCAATTCTTTATACTTTAGCCAGGGCAGGCACAGGACTCAAGGCAAAACACTGTGAGTAGACAGGACAGAAAGAGCCTAGGCAACTGCTACAGTAATTCCTAAACCCTGTTGTCTTTATGGGCACCAAAAAGCTTATTTAAAATTGAAAACTAGGACTCCACATCACCTACCTAGATTTCCAGATAGGTAGGAACTATCCAACCCCCACCATAGAACTTCTAAGACAATCAATATACTCATTTCTTAAATGATATTTGGAAACCTTGCCCTAATATAACCTGTTCATTTTATGCATAAGGAAAATGAGGCTCATCAAAAGTAAGTGACAGTTTTGAATAAAATCTCTTAATTTTTTGAAAGTGCCACAAAATGTCGGTAAAATAATTGTTTAAAGATCTAGACAGAAAAGGGTAGCAGATGAAAGCCAACAAGAAAATGTGGGAATCTGGAAAATCTTGGAAAGAGTCTTAATTGAAAAGTGGGGAAACAGTGGAAACCAACCAAGGAAGAAGACAATTTTGTCTATTGAAAATGTTCGGGAAGTCTCTAGCCTGTATTGTACTTGTCTACATGACCAAGAAATCCTGAATGTCTTGAGGGCTGGCCTACAAGGAAGGGTATCTATCCAAAGGCAGTGGTGAGATACAAACCACATAGCAAGACTTGAAAGTTAGCTCTCCAGATGGCTTCTCTTCCCCAACAAATAACATTTCTATTTATCCCTAAGCAACTAGACAACCAGTTAAACTCCCCAAGACTGAACTCAAGCCCTGAACATAGGAAGACTAGCCAAAGAGAAAAGCAGGCAGAGAGTAATGGAGAGGATTAGGTGAAGATCTTTGGGATGATCCTCTTCTTCATTTGTATTAGGAAGCTATAAGTCTGGCTGAACGGCAGTGGCTCATGCCTTTAATCCCAGCACTCAGGAGGCAGAAGCAGGTGAATCGCTTGAGTTCCAGACCAGCTTGGTCTACAAGAGCTAGTTCTAGGACAGCTAGGGCTGTTAAACAGAGAAACCTGCTTGAGGGAGTCGAGGGTGGGGGGGAACGTGGAGAAGAAGCTACACATCTAGGAAATGGGTTTGTCTCTGGAAACAGAGCATCCCAATGGAAAAAGATTCCAGGTCCTGACATTTGAAGTTGGCCCAACACTTCTACTAAATCCCGCCTCCATGACTACGGTGACATCCACCACCAGCCAACATGCTTTGCCCATAAAGCAGTTTCCAGTGAGTTTTTCATTACATCAGTCCTAAGATGGGAAATGGAGGAGCCGCAGACATCTAATGAAAATTGTGAACACAGAAACAGTCCCAGATAACTAAGCCAAAATTAGAATGCAGGGAAAATGCTTAAGAGAAGAGAACTGCATAATCAACATATTTAAACCATGAAATAGATTAGGATGGAAGATTAAGAATCAGAAACTATGAGATATTGGAAATTAAGTGTACTATAGAAAAGTAAAACAGTATATCAAGATATTGTCCTGAAGAAATCTAGAGAGATGTAAGAAGTTGAACAAAATGATGAAAACCAGAGAAGGCAGATAAGGAAAACACACTATCAGCCAAGGAGAGCTAATACACAAGTAAAGAACTTACAGCGTGGAAGAAGAAAGAAGTGTAGGCAGTTATTATTACAACAAAAAAAATTTTAAAGCATTTTTAAGAATTAATGACATCAGTTTTCTCATAGAAGAACTAAGTCCCCAGGACAGTTAATAAAAATATGTAAATACATGTATACGTTTTGGAATACAAGCAAAAAAAAAGCTAATTCTAGAGAGGAAATAGAGGGTCACATATGAAGGATTGTACTGAGAGTGAGATCATACTTCTCACTGGCCTTAGCAGATAGAAGGGAGTGGAATGGTGACATTAAAATTCAGGGGTCAACCATTTATAACCCAGAATTTTTCACCTAGCCCCACTGCCAATCAAGAAGATGAGAGACTGAACAGTCCACCGTGAATTAGGGATAGTTAAATTAATAAGAGGCAAACTGATAACATGTTTACCTTAAGTATGATGTTCCTAAAATAGACCCCGGGACTGTGCTGAGCCAAAGGAAAGGAGCTGTAATGCACAAATTAAAAGATAGAGAAACAATGCAGGACAGAGGCCAAAGCAGCACTCAGGGGAAGGGGGAGGAGGAAGGCTGTTGGCCATACAGCAAATCTAGAGAGCAAACAGTCCAGATTCTAAATGAGGATTGAGAGCTCTGGGGAGGGGGCAGGATGCCTTCAGAACATAGCAAAATTTGGATTTACTAATAGGACAGGCTAGAAGTTACTAAGAGTTTGGGCGTGGAATTTGAAGATTACTGGGAGGTGGGGGTACGTAGAAAACTAAACAAATGAACACACAGGCAAGTACTGAGTTAAATCAAATTAAATTTATTAAAGAAAACTGGGAATTGTACTAAATGGCTCAGTTTAGAACAACATGTAGGGGCATGGAGATGGCTCAGCAGCTAAAGACACTTGTCAGGAAACCTGAAGACCTACATTTGAGCCCCCAAGACCTACTTGGTGGAAAGAGGAAATTAACTCCTGAAAGTTGTTCTCTGAGTTCTATAGGCATACATGTGTGTGCATGCACATACACACATGTGCACACATAAACATACACACAAATATAATTCTTTAAAAAGAATAACATATAAATTGTATCAATAATAAAATAAACAAGGGCTTGAGTTTGCAACCCCCCACTCTAGTACAGTCCCACAATATATGGTGAAAAACAACTGGGCATGATGGCTTGAATTAGTAATTCCAGGGCTTTGGAGTCTAGGACAGGAAGACTCCCTGAAACTCATGGACCAGCCTAACTAAATCAGTGAGCTTTGGGTTCTTTAGAAGAGCCTGCCACAAATAGTGAGGAGAATAATCGGGAAGGGTATCTGACTTCAACCTTCATGTACATAAGCATGCATTCAGGAACACCTGCACAAACATATGCATACACCACGAAAACATGTCCATGTGCCATACACACGACATATCAATCAACAATGAAAAGCAAATGCTCATTTTTTTTAACAGCAAGTAGAACTTTTTAGAAAGAAAAAAACTCCAGAACAGGTTAGGAAGAGGAACTTAGAGGATTGTAGCACAGACTTAGTGTCAGAAATGTAACCCTACCATGCTCTCAGAAGTGACAGGGCACAAGGCAAATTTCCAGAAAAGGACATGTAAACACGGTTCTCTCCCAGATGTATAAGACGCAGGGCATTCACAAGGTCACTAACTCCATAAGTCGACTAAAAAAAAACTAACTGTCACATCTGGGGCTAGGACCATGGGTGCATTTAAGGTTCTTGGTGCCGTGTCAGAACACAGTTCGAGAATGGAGCTGTAGGAGAATCCTGAGTGCTTGTGAGAAAAAGCCAAGGAAACAAGACAAGAGTTGTGTGACCTCGATGTCTTCAAAACACAGACTTGTTCTTGGCATCTGTCTTCATGTTCCTCCCAGGTAGAGAGGATTAGAGTGAGTTCCCCCCAGCTGCTGTTGTTCATGTGTCTCTATAGAAAAACACGTTTTGGCCACCTGTAGCTTGTCCTTGTGATTGAACATGTGAATCAGGTGACTCTTCTTAACCTTCGCAGTATAAACTGTCTGATGCTCTGAATAAAGTTAGCTATGGCATGAGACTTTAGGCTGCCTCATTTTTAGGCCCCACTCTCCCAGGTTTCTGTCTCCAACCAGAGCGGTAAAAACTGGGTCACCGTCTTCTCCCCTGGAAACAGGATGCTCATTCCGGAAGTAAAATTGGAGGGAAGTCTTACTGGGGCTAAGTGACCATGCAGACAAGAGGGAAAGAATTCTAGGTGGCTGTAGACATAGATTAGAGAGCTGCAGCCGCAAAGCCTTGACAGTAACCATCAGAAGCTAGAAAACACTAGGTACTCCCTAGAGCACACAGCAAACCCATACTCTCACTTTGGATTTCTTGTCCCCAGACCTGTGAGAAAACACAGCAGTGAGAAAACCCTTATTTTATAGCACTGGGTTTGGACAGTCCTAGAAACTGCTACTATACCTGATAGTCTCCAAATCGTTAGCAAAACCAAGTCTTTTCTTGACTATTCCAGAGGAGAAAGAGGACTTAGACCCTTTTGTCTCCGTGACACAGCACAGGGCTGTTACTTTCCACCTCTGCACTGACACTCAGAACCCCTTTTGGGACCACAGTCATGATACCTGGGTTGACTGCTTGATAAGACATCTCATTGGCTGATCCCACCGAAGAAGGATGGCCAAGTACTCCAAAGACAAGCTGGCAGAGACAGCTATTAAGAGTAACACAAAACAAAACAAGACTCAAGGTTAAACACCTTAACGAGGATTTGTTTAGAACGCGTTTTGTTACCTGTGGTCAAATTGCTTGAATCCTACACATCTCATCTGTTAGCATTATACCTAAAAGCCATAGTTTCTGATGTCTTATGTGGCAGTTTAGTGACTGGGTGTTCAGTACGAAGTGACTTCTGTTTGGGATGAATAAGTCCTCACAGAAGGAATGATATCAGGCTCGCCCTTCTGAAATTGCCTTCACGGTCTGCTCACAAATGTGAAGTAGTTAAATGGCAGCTGTATGAGCAAAAAGTATTACCCTACTGGACATATGGCTGCTAGTTTTGCAATAAACTGAAGGTGTAGTGAAAGGGGAGCAGGCCTGCTTTTCATCCGGCCCAGCTCCCGCACGGC
>LOEQ01002133.1:31482-42209 GCA_001685075.1 Bramus lutescens | reverse complement strand
AAAAAGGTAGGTGAAGTCTTAAGAAGTGGGTCCCAGTAGGAGAGCTCCAGGTTGTTAGGGATAACCTCTTGGAGGAGGTAGAGAGACTCCAGCCCTTTCTTTTCCTCTGTCTTGCTTCCTGACCGTGAGATGAATGGTTTTGCTCCCCGACTGACTTCTGTCTCAAACTGCTGCTTCAGCATAGGCTCAAAACTCCAAAACTGCGAACCAAAATAAGCCTGTTTTTTTTTCTTAGTACAGTAAGGAAAGAAAGAACACAGCGATTGTTGTACACCAAATCCGTGATCATTTATTGTTGCTCAGTAATAGAAAAACACTATCTCTGTAAGCTAGCCAATAAACCCCATTCCTGAGATTGGAATTATGCCCACCTCCAATCTGATGTACCCATCTTCTCACCAAAATTGCTAGCCTAGTGACAAGGTCTCTGCCACCTACTCAAAATTATCAGGACACTGAAAGACTATGATCCTAGATCCTATGACCCCTAGATTCTTTAATCTCTGATTTACAAACTCTTGGGGCCTGGTCATTAGGCACTTCCGCTGTTCCTCTTAAATACAAATCTCTATCAAGGGCTATTATTCTCGTGGCAATACCAAAGGAGCCTGACATTTGAATACGGCCAGGATTAACCTGAACTCTACCACTTGCTATGTATATAGCATTACGAATGTCATTAATCCTTGGGAATTCATTATTGGGTTCCGTGTGGATTAATTGCAATGTGGGTAAAGTACATAGTACCGGACTATCATTTTTAGCGCTGTTTGGGTCCACACAACTGAATGGGGTCATTTTCATTGAAATGGCCTCCCCTGCAAGCTTTCAGCCACCTAGTCCTACCAATTTCTATTTTGTGAAGGAGGGGACAACTGAACAACCATTCCCAGCTAGCATGCCCTGTTATTGTCACCATGACCCAGCTTTCAACGTATACCCACTCATCAGTTTTCAAGGGTCTCCTGACATGCCAGGTGCCACAGAAGGAGCAAGGATATATTAGTGAAGCAAGCTGATAAGAACTCAGAATTTATGTTCTAATATAAGCTCTGGGGGATGGCATCACTCCAGAAGATGTGTGAATGAAAGGTCATTTTGAAGTATCCCCAAGAATCTCTGCTTCATGGGGGCCAGCATTCCCCCGGAAAGGTATGGAAATGTAATCACCATTATTCTTGCATCAAAGAGCAGCAAATATTGCCTCTCATATCTGATAGCTAAGATTTAATATTCCTCTCAGAAGAGAAAAGAGCACAGGTAGTAACTTTTATGTAGTAATGAAATGGTCCCGTTCTCCTTCGGTGAGTTAATGAAAAAAAATTACTTCATTTCAGAGATTTGGGTAATAAGTCCATAAAGAGAAATCGAGCCTACAGTTGAGGTTGAGAACACTATAGAAACGCGAGAACCATCTTCTGCTCGGACTTCAGAGTTGCTGTCTAACAAGAGAAAGGAAGAAAATGTCGCTAGCACCCTTTGCAAGCAAGTCCCGACTCTGCCTGGAAGCCATCTTGTAAAGCCAAAAAGCTCAGTACAGAGAACCACTGAATTCACTTCAGGCGAGGCTCAGAGGGTGGCTGTGTAGGCTCCCAGTAGAAGGGAATGAAAAGCCGTCTGTCTTGGAGCTACCCAGCACTGTGGATTTTGTCAAAAAGAGCCCCTCACTGAGGTGTTGGCTCCGCATCGTCAATATGACCGTTGAAAATAAGTAAATAAAAACATGAAGCTCAAAGGAAAACAGGGTTTTCATTGAATCGCCTCCTGTTTACCAGTAATCACACCAAGGGTTTTTTTGCATTGGCAAAACCCAGTTCTCTACATATTTATATTGGTAACATTTTCCAGGAGGTTCTACCAAAACATATCCGAGCACCTTGTGTTGCAAAACCCAGAGAGACGGAAAACATTCAGACAAACAAGGCATGTCTCCCCACTGCGTCCTGCTGGAGAAGAAAGCCTGCCTTTCCAAGGGTGGCTGTCTAAATAAGGCCTCTGTTCTTCGGGTGTTCAGTCAGTCGCCTTAGAAACTATCAGAATGCGGTGAGTGCCTCCAGTCCACAGGTAATACTCTGATCAGTTTAATCACCTGTTAGCCTGCCAAACACACACTTGACTGCAGGTGAAATTAGCATTCCCCTTGACTGGCGCTCTGCATTTAGGCAGTTAAATTACAGCCTATCTTTGAAGTCAGGGGGAATGTACAGGGTGAAGGAATTCTTACATTTGTCAGCCTCGGGTAACTTAATGGGAAAGCACTCTTGAATGAAGATGGATGGGATTCCATCTTGTCGAGCCAGGCTGACTGTGGAAACCAGCGACGCACACCCAGGTCTGCACCAGGTCCTTTGCTGAGAACTAGAAATTTACGAAATGAAAACACCATGTGCCATGATCATATTGAAATGCTGAGAGCAAATCATCGCGCTATAACCTCACCAACTGAAATCAGACAGTGAATCAATAGGTAAACGAAAAAATAAATCAATCAATCAAACCATCGCTGTATTTTAAGATGTATTCTTTAAGATCTCCAAAGCATTTACCATCCAAATATATAGACCTGAAAGTGAAGGTGAGGGATGAGCTCTGAAGTTTATCCTTGGTTTCTGACAAAAAAAGAAATGTGAATTACTTCTTAATTAGTCCTGAGGAAATTGACAGATTCCCTTTTGAAGGCAGAAGCTATTATGCTGTATTTTTAAAAATAAATTCCTATTTACTGTGAGAGTTAAGTTGGTTTCTGTTTCCTTGAACCTGGCCTTCCCCAACCCATGACCTTCTTTTGTTTTTGAGAATACCCTGACCTCCCTGACCCTCCCCTACCCCTTCCCTAATCACATGGTGACCACATGGTGTTTTTCTTGTAAGATTTATTTTTGTAATTCCTTATTGCCCCATTGTCTCTCTTCAGTAAAACTACTCATGATTTTATGCCTTAAAAGGGGCCCAAGAGACGGATTGGGGCTGCTCTCTTTTCCTTGGCTTAGGAAGCAGTTGTTGGACAGCTCTTGGTTGCACCCCAATAAATATCAAGCTTGTTTCAAACTGGGCTCAGATTGGGGCAGTGGTCTTAGTCTCACCGATGGGATTAAGAGTGCCTGTCCATGGAGGCTCTGGTCATCTCAGATGCCCTTTGCCGTGTCTGTCACTACACTACTTCAGCCATGCGATTGCATATTTAAGACAATAGCACTGTCATTTATGTCATTTATGCAGCAAAAATCCTTCAAGCACTAATATTTTACTCTCACCTCCCATCCTTCCTTATTCTGTGTCTTACAAGGACTGAATTCATTTACATGCAATTGATACAATAAAAGGTTAGGATCTAGTTTCATTTCCTTTCTTTTTAACAAAATGTAATGGAATAAGATAAAACAAAAACTATCACAATGAGGTGCAACAAGACACACCAACAGAAGGAAACGGGCCCAAGAGCAGACACGAGAATCAGGGACTCACTCATTCACACACTCGGGAGTCCCATAAAAACACTACCCAGGAAGCCATACTATAAGCACGCACAGAGGACCTGGGGCAGACCCAGGCAGGCCGTATGCAGGCTGCCTCGGTCCCTGTGAGTTCATATGAGCCCTGCTCATGTTGGTTTAGACAGTCTTGCTCTTCATTTTCTTACTAACAGAGAGCCAGTGTTCCCAACGCTGCTTAAAAACAAACTATCCTACTCCCACTGAAATATAAAATACCAGTCTTTTTGTGCCCTTAAATCTGTCACTCCAGTCAGTGCCTTTCCCAGTGAGCTATTGTAGCTTTGTAAAATGTTTTGCTGCCTCTTCTGCTTAATCTGTCCTCTCCAGTCTTGTTCTTCTAACTTTATTGGCTATGCTAAGCCATTTTCCTCAGTATGTGTTTTCAAATAATTGTACTGACTCCCAGCCCTATCGGCACACGCAGGGGATTTTATTTTAGTTAGTATAAAATTGATATGCTAATTTTGCAAGCACAGAATCTTCACAATTTTAACTCCTCTTGTCTAAAAATAGGGTATCCTGGTACATTTCTTTAGAAAGTTTTGTCTTTACATAAAAAGTTGGGATCATTAAAAGCGCACATTCTGTATCTTTTTAAAAGAACTCTTTCCCAAGTTAGTGTTCATAGCTTTGGCCACTGCAGTGAATACATGAAAATAGTACTGATTATCCTTTTCTTTTCTTTCCTTTTCTTTTCTTTTCTTTTCTGTTTTGAGATTGATCCTACTACACTCTGGTCTTCGTCTTCACTTTCCAGCCCCCAAGTGGGTGGTTTTGTTCTACTGTGTGTTTCTGTTGTGCTCTCTGTCTGACCCCATGCTGAAATGAAAAGGGCCAAATGTGTGTGCTGACACCACTGGAGTTGTGAGCCAAACCGGGCCATTTCTCTTTGTAAGTTTATTTGTTGTTACAATGGCAGAAAGCCAACACAACACTCAAGGTCCCACATTTTCTTCTTACTTCCTTTGGGTAATGCGTGTGTTTTTTAGTTTTTGCAGCCATGCAAGCATCTTTTCTGCAATACACTGTCATTGTTACCCTTTCCCAAATCTATACCAATAGAGTAAATATTACTCTCTTATTTTATTTTGTGGACTGGCTAGCATAAACAATTTGATTTATGTACTGACGGCTTTGGTAGGCTTTAGTTATGTCTCTTTTCTTTGTCACACGGTTCTTATTGGAACTGCCTAGCAAATTTTTGCAAAGGCCTTAAGCATATTATCTTTCTGGATAAAATATAGCGATTTCTCTCCTTGAGCACATAAAATCATGCTAACCATTTTCTCGATTTCATTCCTGCAATCCTGGAATTAGTGTTACTTAGTAATAGCCCAGTTTAGTTTATAATTTATATGATTCTCGTTTCTGTTTGGTGATGCTTTCATTTGAATTTTTGCCATGGAAATCATAAAAACCAAGGCAGCAGCATTTTATCTGCACTACAGTAATTAAACTCTGAGACTATGCTGGATTTATGAAACATGTAAAGAGATTGACATCTTTTGCTCTGACCCGCAATAGTTTAAATACAGGGATTGCATAATCTCTGAGGATTTAATCAAACACAGCCACGAAGCCATCTGCTCCTACTAATTTCTCTAATACCTTCGTTTTGTTCACCTTTCCAGCATTTTCTGTAGCATTTAGTGTTTTGAGCTGGCTTCCTTTCAGATCATTCTATCCACGATGACACCCTTTTCCTCTAAGCTGGCAAATATATTTCCAGTTCGTTTAGTGGACTCTTTTTCTTCCTGTTAATCTCTTCCACATCTGTTATCATGGCTTCTTTTCCTTTCCAGTATAACTTATTCCTAGAGAGAGAGAGAGAGAGAGAGACTCTCTCTCTTTTCCTTTTCTTTTTCAAGTTCAGAGAGATTTACCTACTTTATTATTCAAATAAGAGTTTAGGTTCGTGTATCATTCCTGTCATTTTGGTTTATTTTGTTTTGTGGGTTTTAGATCTTAAATGTATTAATACACCCTGTCTTGTACTCATGACCTTAATTTTTTTTTTTAAAGAATAAGCCTTTAATGATGACATCACTAGACTCCTAACAGTGAGGGTAGAGGATGTCTCTGATTCTGTTGCCTGCTTTTGGGAGCCACCCTTGTTAAAGGATTGCTTCATTCAGCCTTAATAGAAGACAGGGTGCCTACTCTCACTGTAACTTGATATACCAAGGTTGGGGGATATTCATAGGAGCCCTGCCCTTTTCTGTAGCAAAATAGATGAGAAAGAATGAAGGGAGGGGAGACTTTGGTTAGGATACAAAAGCAAAAAATAAACAAACAAAACTAAGAACAGTAATAATAACATCACTTAAGTGTACAGCTTTCACCTACATATGATTTTACTATAGCCCACATCTGTTTGATTACTCAGGCATGGGAGAGCATCTATCATGACATCATAACTTTTTACTTTAAATTTCATTTTAACCAGACAGTGATAAGCTTTTGTGACTATTATGGATATATTTTTAAGTTATATGTTCTAAAGGGTATAATATTCTACACGTGGCTATTAGTACGTTTTCTGATTGACTTATTTATTTCTTCTTTCTAATGACTTTTTTTTCTAGTGACCTTATTTTGAAGTTATATGTTGGAGTAATCCATTTCTTGACTTTGTAGTTATGTACTTAGTGGCAGTGATGTCTGCTGCCCTTAGTAAAAGAACTATAACTGAATAAAAATATAGTATCATTTGGATATTTTAAGTGAGGAACTTGTCCCATTTGGCTAACTATTCAATTCTTATAGTCCTTATCATTCTGAGCAAGATAAGCTGTTTGACAAGAATTTCCTTAAGTGCCTAATTGTTTTACAACTACTTAAGCTGCTAAGGAGTCAAAGTCTTCAATGATTAGGACTTGGGCTCATGGGGCAAACTGTGACCTCCTGAGCCAGACTGTGAGTTCTTGGACAAACAATGTTTCAGCTGTTTTCACACTAGTCAAATAGAACACACTAACAACACCGTTCACCTCACAGCATTGCCTGACAATTCCAGGGGAAGTTGTTTGGCATGTCAATCAACATAGATAATATTAGAGTGAGCTTTTGATACTTTCTTAAAGCCCTGTTTCTAAACATGCTTTTTAAAAAACTATGAATTTATACACAAATAGAAATCATCCACAGTAGTAGCAAAACACTCAAGAAAAAAATGAATACATTCTAAAAACATCACATTAGAAATAATTCTAGAAAATAGAATTTTATATTTTCTGAAGTCCCATCCCCTGGCTATGGAGCTATCAGCTACCAAGAATGCCAAGAAAGGGAAAACAGCTGTCTTTAAGAGTGTAGGCTCCAGTCAACCATTCATGTCACAGTGGAAGGCCTCACAACCAAGAACATACCAGCAGCACAGATAAGACTTGGTGAGTTTTAATAGAAGAAAAAGAGGACGCAAAGTCGGGCGGGTAGGAAAGGCTGGATCCAGAGGAGTCAAGGGAAAAGATTAGTAAGATCAAAACACATTGTATGATAGTCTCAATGAGCTAATAAAAAAATAACTAAGAAAAATAAATAAATAAATGAGTAAATAAATAAATATGAAAATTATATTGGCTGTCTCTGTATATCAACCAATATTTTTATATTTATTTTAATATTTTACTTATTTTAGCATAAAACATATATTGACTGTGTAACAGCCTATGCAGAATTATGCAAAGTGATTATACATGCTGTATATTATATATATATATGTGTGTGTGTCTGTGTGTATTTATATTAAAATCACTCTATATATATGGAGAGAGAGAAATTTTTAAGTGTTATACCTCAAGTCTTATATTAGTTTAATTCCAGCTTCTGATTCATGGCACTGACTTAAAAACTCTGATATTCCTGCCTAGAAAGATGGCAATCTAATATAATGCAAATGCAGTACCTGAGCACTGAGGGGGAAAAATTAAAGCCACTAGTATGAGATAAAATTCATCCTGGGTCATCTCAACTCCCTAGAAGCAGAGCTTTTTAAACTTTAGAGTTCTTAAAAATTGCCCGAGGGCACTGATTAAAATGCAGATTTCAAATTCTACCTCCAGGGAGTCTGACTCAATAGGCCTGTGATGGGAACCCTGAATTAGGGTTTTGTTCTTTTGCTAGTTTTTCTGGATTAACAAAACAGAAGTGTGATATAATGTCCTTTTTCATTCCCCTCTAAAAGTGGAGTGCTAACTAACGCTCAACTAACACACATAAAGACTGAGGAAGAGTGGAATCTGAGAGTTGGAGGCTACCCGAAATGACTATCCAACTCCAGCAATGATATCAAATGACTTGATATCAAAATTGCTTTTTGTGAATCTCCTCCTATAGCTCAGATTGTTCTGAATAAATGATTGTCCCCTAAAAATAACCTTCTCCACTAAAAATGATCTTCCAGAATGTTGGAGAAGGACCCATTTGTTTGTCCTGGCTACCCAACTAACTCAGTCAGTAGAGCAAGAGACTTAATCTCAGGGTCGTGGGTTTGAGCCCCACATTGGGTGCCAATTTGTTGGAGGAGGGCTTGCTTGTTCATCCCGGCCACCTGGCTAGCTTAGCCCCAAAATAACCACACAGACACTGTATTAATTAAATCACTGCTTGGCCCATTAGCTCTAGCTTCTCATTGGCTAACTCTTACATCTTAATTTAACCCATTTCTATTAATCTGTACATCGCCATGAGGTCATGGCCTACCAGCAAAGTTTCAGCACATCTACCTCAGGCCGTGGATCCATGGCATCTCTCCAACTCTGCCTTCTTCCTCCCAGAATTCAGTTACATCTTCCCTGCCTACCTAAGTTCTGCCTTATTAACAGGACAAGGTAGTTTCTTTATTTATTAATGATTATGACAGCACAAAAAAAGAACTCCCACATCACCAGAACTCTTGTTTTCCTTTGGAAGCTGGAGAATAGCCACAAATAGCCACAAACATCTACAGAGGCAGAGACTCTTCAAGGAAAGCAATGCAAAAAAGCTTTCTGCTCTTCCTGAACCCAGCACAATCCATCTGATGAATTAGCCAGCTCCAAATTGCTCACCTAATGCCAAGACTCAAGAGACAAAAGAAGGTTTATTAATATGACTTTAAGTGTGTCTCAGCTTATTATGAAAAAAAATTTCAAAATCAGAAACCAGAGGCTACAATATGCTGATCTAGTAACAAGAAAAGTTAAGGCCAAAGAAATAAAATTCACTTATGTAATTTAATCAGGAACAAAGCAAGAAACATATTCGGAGAAAGTGACTGACTAGAAACTATTGATATGGTATAGTCATATTCTCAAAACACTCACTGAAAAATATAATGATATTAGGTGTTAGCATTGTATGGCTACAGATAAGGACACTGGCACATGGATAGATGTAGAGATGACTTTGGATACAGTCGTAACAATCAGCCTTAGTACATGAGCGTTTCTTAAGGAATTTCATTCCCTCTGTTCAATGACATATCACAGAAAGTGGAGGAAGGAGAAGGACACACTGGGCTGTAGATGGAACAGAATCCCCAGGATTGCAACAGAATAGAATCCTTAGGACTGTAATATGAAATGCTGTTGAGTTTTCCATTTCTTGTTCATCTTTCTTAAAACTCTTGGTACAGCAAACACTTTGCTAAGAGTGACCTAAATAATAACAGACAGGGAAGGTTTAAAGAAAAGATTTTCTTTCCTGAACATGAAACATAATTAGTTTTGGTGGGTGCAGCAAAGGGCAAGGACCCAAGAGGAAGAGAATACTTGTAGAGTGGTATTGTGCCATGCTAGGAATCATCCTACAGACTATATCCCACATCCAAAAATTTGTGTAGCCTTTAAAAACCATGCTAGCCTATTTCCAATGGCAAAAAGAGCTTGGAAACAAAATAATTCCATAGGATAAGACTTTTCTTCTATTCATATTGCTGCATCATCTCTTTGGCAAAGCAACTCACCCCCAAATCACGTGTTGTCTGTGTGGGGTGACACCTTTTCAAACATGGTCTCTTTAGCTCTTCCTTCCTCTCACCATTTCCTCATGTGGGATTTTAGAGCGGAGAACCCTCAACAGAAGAAAGCACACAGTGACAGCACACACGTCTCCACCTGTACTTCTACCTGCACACACACAGGGGCTCACTTCGCACTAGACCAGCCACTAAGTAGTCATTCCTACTCCTGATTTTACAGAGCAAAGAAAAAGAAGAGTGAAAATGGGGTTGACGATGTAATTCAATACCAGAAAGCAGCTGAGTGGGAATTTAAATCAGAGACTTTCTGGTCATACGCTTTCTGTTCTGCCACAACCCCCTTTTCCCCATGCCACCAAAAAGCTGACTTGTCAGCATAGGGTATTCAAATGAACTGAACAAAACATAGATTTCCCTCAAAACGCTACACTTTTCCTGTATTTTATCAACAACCATAAGCCTTGTTCACAGTATTCTCTTCCCATACATGTAGCAAAGTAGATTCTGAAGCATATTTCTTAAAGTTATTATTATATAACTTATAGGGAGAGAGTACCGAGCTCCACCTCTTAGTATTTTAGTCCTTGAGTGGCAGTCTAAATTGTGCACTTGTTCTTTTTAAATGGCCACTGATTGCAAGACTGAAAAGGCTTTGTTATATCAGAGTGGTCTAATTTTTTCAAATTCCCCCGTGGGTCACTGTATTCTCTCATGTGATATAACCTTTCCCAGAGGGCTGTGCTGAAATTACAGTGGAAGTTACAACAGAAATCTTATCAGCTGCCATCTTCTCTTTGGGTCCAAGAGCCACTTAGGATTTTTTTTCTCTTAGAAATTAGCATCATTGGGGACAAAAAAAAGTCAATGGTACACTGGTTGTAACCAAAAGAGTATGAAATGGAGACAGCTCCAATATGCGCTATTCTACTGGACTATTGTTTCTTTCAAATTTAGGGCAGCAACGTGTTCTAATTAAAATTAGGAGGGGAGCTCTTCCGGTTGCAGGCGCCTCGGGAGCCGCCGGTTACCATCCTGCCATGGCCAAGTCCAAGAACCACACCACACACAACCAGTCCCAGAAATGGCATAGAAATGGCATCAAGAAACCCCGGTCACAAATATAGGAATCTCTCAAGGGGGTCGACCCCAAGTTCCTGAGGAACACGCGCTTTGCCAAGAAGCACAACAAGAAAGGCCTGAAGAAGACGCAGGCAAATAAGGCAAAGGCCATGAGCGCACGTGCAGAGGCCATCAAGGCTCTGGTGAAGCCCCAG
>LOEQ01002133.1:17603-30425 GCA_001685075.1 Bramus lutescens | reverse complement strand
TGGCTTGGTACCTTTTCTCAGTAAGGCATTCTCATCTTGCTTCCTCTGTGTCTGGCTGGTAACTGTAGACTGAGCCTTTCCTCTTCCCAGAATTCCCTAGTCTGGTTGCCCTGCCTATACTTCCTGCCTGGCTACTGGCCAATCAGCATTTAATCAAACCAGTATGAGTGACAAATCTGTACAGGGTACAAGACCATCATCCCACAGCAAACCTCTAGTTTCCATCCAGGTGGAATGAAATTTCCAAACACAATTCAAGTGGATTGTTCATAGGGCTTATTTTTCCATCTTTATCTACTCTTTCTGTGTGGTCTCATGTGGGGGCCCAAAAATGTGAGCCTATTTCCACACTGACTGATAGAGAGTTGGAGGTTGCACTAAGTGACTGACAAGCATAGTTGCATGTCCCAACTCAAGATATGATTCCTTGATTCCTTTAACATCAAAATAGCTCTTACAAGTAGATCCATACCATCCTGACAGGTGGTCGGGATAGGCAAATGTACGTCTGCTCTTTCTTTTGTAACTATGAGGTCACCTGGTACGTGACTGTCTTCAGGATAACGTGGTCTAGGGCAGTTCCACTGCCTAAATAACAGAATGGTAAAGATTTGATGTCTCAGAGTGTTAAAGCAATTGACTATCTCGGTGCCCTTTTTATCAAGTTAACAAAGTCTTTTGTTACATTCTCCTCCCTGTTTACACTGGGTATAAAAGGTATGGAAAAATAAACGCTACGATTTCAGCATTCACTGGAATGCCCTCCTGGTACTTTCTATGGTTTCTGTTCTTATTATTCTTCATGCATCTTCATATTCTTTACTTATATTTCTGAATTCCTGTGCCCCTTCCCTGGAAAGAGGTATTTTTGTCAGTGCTGGTCCACGACAGTCTCATTCTAAGGAATGTGTCTTATATCTACTTTCATGGCTTAGATTCTCACCTCTACATCTATATTCTAAATTTTGTATCTTGATCACCAATCTTTAGTAGTATATTATTTTCAAAGCTCCATTTGCCAGTTTTTGAAAACCAAACTAAAGCATATTAGCACCACAGTAAGTTTTCTTTATGCAAATTTCCTTTTTTTTTTAGCTTCATACTTTCCAGATCATGCTTTATCAGCTAGTGTTTTTCCCTTATCGCCCTGCCAGGCTTAAGATATTCAGTGCTGGCAGGCCCCACGGTAGTGAATGATCACCTTAGTGATTTCTGGTGTTCATCCATACTTTGCCATTCTTTTCAGTCACTAAAGAGATGAGGTTGAAGCTAAAAGAGTTAAATTGAAGAGAGACAATCAGTAGACATTATCATATCCCACTGAATCCAAAGCAAATTGAAAATATTACGTGGAAAATGCATTTAACACACTTAGGCTACCATAAATCATATCTTAGCCTAGATTGCCTTAGATGTATTCAGAACACTCACTGTAGCCCATATTGACTGTAATCACTGAACACAAACCACTTATACAACTGATTGAAGATATTGTAGAATATGGAAGAAACAATAAAGAAAATAAAATGGCAACACAGTGCACTAGAGAGTAACTTTTTAACATTGCCACATGGTTCAAAAGAGAGCTGTCACTTGCTGCCACTAGCTAGCATAAAAGAAGAAAGTACTCCTTACTTCTAGACTGGAAAACAATCAAAATCCAAAATGCATACAGCTTTAACAAAATCAACATCAAGAAGTTGTAAGTGGGTAGGAGGAGCAGACCTACACAGATGATTCAGCAGTTAAGAGCACTGATTATTCTTCCAGGGGACCAGGATTCAATTCCCAGCACTCACATGGCCACTCGCCATCATCTATGACTCCAGTTCCAGGGGATCTGATGCCCTTTTCTGGCCTCCTTGGTCACCAAGTATACATGTGGCACATAGACATACATGCAGGTAAAATGCCATACACATGAAATAAGACAAATCTTTTCAAAATATGTGAGTAGAACTGTAGGTGGGAGACAGGAACAAAAAGGAATCATGAGTAATGGTCACATTCCTGAAAAGACTAAGTAAGAAGAAAGAGAGGCTAATGAGAAGAAAGAAATTGTAGAAGTGAAATATCACTTAAGGATATTTGTTTAAAGGATATCACTTTAGGAAGGTCAAGGAATATGAAGATCGGGATTTCTTGCTGGTTGTCACTATAAGGAAATATCCCATGAGTTCTTATAGCTCCCAAACTAAGAGTCATAGAAAAAAACATCAAAATTACTTTTATTCTATGTAACTGATAATTAAAAGCAGGTGAGATTTCATTTTTGCATTTTATCTAAATTTCTTCTGGAGAATGTAACTTTTGTTCCACATTTATTCAAATTACTCTTGTGGATTTAAAATAAAGACAAGGGAGTTTGCAGCTTAGGACCTCTCTTCCCAACTTACTAAAAACCTAGTAGAGATGCAAATCTCTGCTAACTTTCTTTTCTTGCTCATTGATAGATCACCCCACAGCCAAGAGAAATTCATTAAAGACCGTGAGAAATCACGGTGCAGGGCAAGAAACCAGGCTGGGTTGGGAGCATAAAGGGTGGTGACTAAATTCAAGCCAGGGGGATATGCTCCTGTTGACAAGCCATGGGTACGCCAAGAAGGACACTTACCTTTGGGAAAGAAATAAGTGTCCCAGATGAGAGCATGTGAACTGAGTCCAGGTTCTGCTTGAGAATCAGAGTCCTGGGACCCTGGCGTTTTCACTTAATCCCTACAATTTGGTTTTATGCATCCTAACTATTTAGTCTTTTGAACTTCCAAAAGCTGTTATATTTCGGTAGTCATTTTTACACTTCATCTTCATAAAGATTACATTGCTAGTATCTGTTCTTGCTTCACGCTCTTTCCCAGAAACCTGCAGGAAATTCAAAGTTTATAGTGTGTGTGTGTGTGTGTGTGTGTGTGTGTGTGTGTTTAGCACTTCATATAACGCACTAGTAACTATTTTCGGAAATCTGACTAAACTTTAGACCTCTATTTAAAGCTTAATATGTTTTACCATCACCAATCAATTAGCCCTTGATATAAATGTGACTCAAATTCTCAACACAAGATGTATTTGCTACGCTGGTTATTTGCAGATTTTGGAAAAATCATTTTCGCCCCTCAGGTACTTGCATCACATAGGTGGCATCTGTATTATTTTAAGCCCCTACACATATCTCTGCTGTGATCACACTGATTAAAATAAGCATACTTTCTAAATGTTTGAAGGAACTTAATAACATTGTTCCAGAAGCATCTGCCCAAAGCTACTAGACAGTGTTTACAGCACACGCAGTAAACAGCACACTCACTATACTTTAAAGCTGAATCATGCCACTGACTGGGTGTTGTTTTTAGACAGATAGACAGACCCATCATTTCTGAACCCCCTTCATACCTCTTCCCAGTCAGCATTCGGAAGGGATCAGCAGCAACAGCTTTGCATGTCTGCTTCCCTTTTTTTTTTTTTAAGGAGAGTGGGAGAAAAATCTGAATTTTCCCATATGTTGTCACAATTAATTCTACATTAGCCTGATAGTAAGTGTTGAGATAGCAACTCTAAGATGATTCAAATCGTCCCATTTTGGTGGGCATCATTGGTCCATTTTTTTTTCAGGGTTTGTTGCTATGTTACTAACTTATCCATCGAATTCTTGAAATTTGGTGCTAAAGAGGAAGTACGTTTTGAGAATTTGGGAAGAATGATATTTGAGGGTCTGCATAGTAAGTTAAACACTCTGTTGATTAATTTCCGGAAGTAAGCTTATTCACAGCAAATACTAATTTCTTTCCCTTGTCAGCCACACAACCGTGGCAGGCATATGGGTCAAATTCAGGACAGCTTAATCTAATTCTGCAAATACAGATTGAGCTCACTTTATCTTCATTGTGCTGGCAACATGGAAAGACAGACACAGTTGATACACCCTGTGCCCTCAAACAGCAGATCATCCTATGAAAACAGATGGATCACTAACTGTAACACTGGCCAGAACAAAATCAATCTCAACAGGGACATCAATTCTAAAGAGAAAAGAAAAATAAGAAGAACTAACAGAGCCTTTTCATCACGGGGTATCACTTGTTTTCTTAATAAGTACCATAAATATTGATTTTTCAGTCAAGCATTGCAGATGACCAGAACAGCAGTGCTGGTTTTCTCAGGTAGTATGTTTCACTTGACAAGCAATCAACCTGGGTATTCTTTACCCAGCAACGAAGTACTTACTGAGTATGCACCATGTGCCCAATCTGTCACCGGCACTGTAACAATGCATGTGATTCAGTCCTGTCTTGAAGGAGATTATTATTTGGGGTAAATTGAAGAAAGAAACAGAAACTAACGTATCAGTAGATCTTGGAGTGCAAGAATAAAGCAAATCAAGGCAAAAAAGGCAAGGAAACACTTGCACCAGCTGGGTCTTCGGAGGAGTAAGGGACATTAGGCTAGAGTTGAAAGGTTGAAGGCTGAAGGATGAGGATTGAGGCTTCTTTCCCTTTGGCTGAGCAGAGACTTAAAACAAACAGAGTATGGCACACAAAGCCAAAGATATAGGTAAGTACATTGTTAGTATTCAGGCGTCTGTACTGGCCTGCCCCTGGATGCCCCTGGAGTTCTGACAGGCTATGTCCTCAGCTACAGCCACTAAGGGCACCTCCTATGCACATGCACTATGTTCTCTTTAAAACGGGCCCTGCCCACTCCCCAAGAGAGAGAGAGAGAGAGAGAGAGTCTCTCTCTCTCTATCTCCTTCTCTTCCTGTCTCTGTCTCTCCCTGTTCTCTCTACCTCTCTCTTCTCTTCTGTTGCTCCTGTCCCCAAAGGTCGGTCTCCCCCCTCCCCTTCCCTCTTTTTATGTTCCCTTCCTCTAATAAAAACCCCTCCACATGAGCTCTGCTGCATGGCGTCTTTCTCTCTTGTGATGCTTTTGTTTTTTTAAACTACAACAAACATGTTACTCCTAGTATATTGCTCACGCCTCAAGAAATGTCTGTAAAAGTCATTTCGGTGATTGGTGGAAAGAAACTTCTGTGTCAAAGAATATAAAATCCAAGATTCAAAACTTTAAGGCAATGAAAGGGACAGCATCATCATCGATGAGTTCACTGATTTACCATGCCAGAAATTCCTGCTGGACTCCAATTACATACCACTTGACTACAAACATTGCATTGCATCTACAGCAGACTGACCAGGACCTACCAAAACAGTCTCAGAAGCATTTCAAATTAAACATACTTATCATCATCACCATCTAAATCCAGCCAGAATGACAGTAGTGTAATATATATTACATGTATACACACATACATGTATATAATTATTTTATTTTATGTACATTAGTGTTTTGCCTCTGTTTATGTCTGGTTGAGGGTGTCAAGTTCCCTGGAACTGAATTTACACCCAATTGTGAGCTGTCATATGGGTGCTGGGACTTGAACCCAGGTCCACTGGTTCAAGTTCAAAAAAAAAATAGGTGGGTGTTTGATGGAGCATTGAAAGAATGGGAATCAATTTTGAAAATCAAATTATTGAACTTTGAATAAATATTTAAAAGGTACTTTTAAAAACTCAACAGACAAAATAAACAACAAAGCTCATCAAAAGTGAGAAATGAAGGTCTGATTTTTAATAAAAAAGGAGAAATTAGGGAACCTGACATTTAAAAATTAGTAATTCAAGAAGAAATGGATTTAAAAACTGGGGAGGAGATTATCAATGAACACACAGCTAAAATTGATGAGTTTCAGTTGGGCATAATGATACATGCCTTTAATCCCAGCATGCTACTACTACTAGTTCAAGGCCATCTTGGTCTGTAAAGTGAATTACAGGACAGTCAGGGTTACACAGAGAAACCCTGTCACAGAGAGAGAGAGAGAGAGAGAGAGAGAGAGAGAGAGAGAGAGAGAGANTCTCTGCAGTGTTATGCAATTATTGACATTAAGGTCATTAATACCTCTAAAGTATTGAAGGGAAAATATTATTCTATCATGGAATACTATAGTCACATGAACTATTAATCTAGAGTGAAGGGTGAATAATGGTGTTTGAGGCAGTAATAGCCACAGAAAAGTTGGCAAAACATTCATGGGGTGGGCAGGTTATACAGTATGTGGTGCTTGAGAAACGGACATTCACATGAAAAAGAATAAACCCTATTTCTTATCCAGCTGCAAAATTATTTCAAAGCAAACCAAAGACTTCAAGTCCTCAAACTGAAACAACAGAGGAAGTTTTGAGAATAGACTCCAGTAGTGTAGGAAATAGCCCCAAATTAAGAAGCGGGATTGCATGAAATTCAAAAACTTCTAGATAGCCAAGGGCAGTCATCAAAGCCAAGAGACAGTTTACAGAATGGAGTGGAGGGGGGGGGNATTGGAGAGGCAACATATCCAACATGTGATTAATATCTAAAATCTAAACAGAACTTTAAAATGTAAATGTTAATGAACTGGCTCCAAGGTTCTCAAAGGGAGAAACACGATTCCCAGTGAATAGTTGAATAGGCGCTCAACATCTCTAGGCCATTAGGGAAATGTAAATTAAAACTTCATTGAAACCCCCATCTTATCTCAGCTAGAGGGGCTAGCATTAAGAAAAAATGACAACAAGTGCTTGTGCAGATATGGAGAAAGAGGAAACCTTATACATCATGGAGTTGTAAAACCACCTTAGAAATCCATGCTGAGGTTGATTTTTAAATGAAATGTCGCAGTATCAGACAATCCAGCTATATAACTGCTGAGAATGTACCTTCAGCATTCTAGGTCAGCATACCACAGATTCTTGCCCTACTCACAATAGCCACAATATTATGGAACCAGCCCAGGTGCCCATCAGTAGGCAAATGGGCAAAGAAAATATGCACTGTGCAATTTTATCTAGCTGCAAAGGAGAATGAAATTAGGAGATGTGCAGGAGAACAAATGGAGCAGGAGATCACCGAGTTAAGCAAAATAGGCTAAATCAGAAAAGCACTTATCATGTGAGATATAGATTTGTTGCTGTGTGTGTGACATAAAAATGGAACAGGGACTATAAGAGGAAAGGAAGAAGTCTAAAGCAAAGGAGAAGAAAGGAAAAGCCAAGGATAGTAAAATATATTCGATTGAAAGCAGAAAGGGGGGACTATTTGGGCAAGGAAGGGAATAGCAAGAGAGAGTGTGTGTGGGAGGAAACTGGATATGACAAAGAAAAACGGATCATGATATATCTGTATGAAAATCATTTCTTAGTACACTAGCCAAAACACTCATCTAAAATCATGTAACACTGATTGTTTTCCTGAGAAATCACCGGTGATGAAATAGGTTCGGGTATTTGAATGTTTGGTCCCCAGCTGATGGCATTGTTGGGGATGCTTAGGAGGTTGTACGTTTCTGGAAGAAGTATGTCACTCTTGGGCAGGGGGTGGGCTTTGAGTGTTTATAATGTTTTCCTCTTCCTGTTCACTCTCCACTTTCATGTTTGCATTTGAGAATGTGAGCTCTCAGCTTCCTGCTCCAGCTTCCAGGCCTTACAGCCTGCTGCCAGGCTAGCCCATCATAATGGACTCTTAAACCTCTGAAACCCGTAGCCAAAATAAACTCTTCCTTTTGCAAGTTACCTTGATCCTGGTATATTTATCACAGTCGCAGAAAAATAATTAATACAAGCCCTAATATCCATGAAAATCATAACTACATTTCAGAAGGACACAGTAGTTAACCACAAAGGCACCATGGCTTCTATTGGACTCACTGCCAAAGTCATCAGTTAAGGCCATGACAAAGAAGACGTTACCCGTGTCCCTACCCTGCCTAAGTGGAGTTAGTGTGGAACTACAGGAAAGAATACATAACCAGACCTCCATTCAGAAAGAATAGTCTGGAAATCTTGAGGATACTAGGTCAAAGGAGAGAAGCATCCATCAATAGCTGAAAAACAATGTCTCTAGATCACCACAGACGTGGACCTGACACAGCAGCAATGGACTCGCGGGTCGCTTCAGATTTAAAATCCCATTGCATGTCTGAATGGATCTAGACATTTAAAGAAAGCATCAAGATTGACACCCCAGGGCACTCACAACCTATAACATCTGTGGTGGTTTGAAAAAAGATGACCCCAAAGGAAGTGGCACTACTGGAAGGTGTGGGTTTGTTGGAGTAGGTACGGACTTGTCAGAGGAAGTAGGTCACTATGGAGGTAGACTTTTAGGTCTCATATATGCTTAAGCTATACTCAGTGTCTCAAACCACTTCCTGTGGCCTGTGAGCCAAGATGTAAGAACTCTTGGCTCCTCCAGTACCATGCCTGCCTGCATGCTGCATGTCACCATGATGATAATGTACTAAACCTATGAACTGTAAGCCAGCCCCCAATTAAATATTTTCCTTTATAAGAGTTGTTGTGGTCATGGTGTCTCATCATAGCAATAGAAACCCTAACTGAGACAATGTCTTTTCAGTGTGAAAGAGAAGGACCTGGAGAAAAGACCAGGTCAGCTTGGGACCTGCTAAGATTTTATGACCTTATGTGCAGCTTCATTTCTAATCTACTCATCTATATTTATGCTCTGTTCTGATTGGCATATTCTACCAATACTTCCCTGTACCATGCTGATAAAACATATGAATTGTTGACACATGTTTGAAAAGTTCTAGCCACAACAGTCTAGCAACTTTATGTTCAGCTTCGTACACTTAAAATATGCTTGAGTATGATTCTCTGTCATTCCATCATCTTTATAGTTATCATTTTAATAGCCACATGATACCAAATCAGATGACTGTTGACAGAGGTTTCTGTCCCACCCAGTCCTAGAGCCATTAAGTCCCAAAGAACCACACAGAGGTCTACATTAGTTATAAACTGATTGGCCCGTTAGCTCAGGCTTCTTATTAACTCTTATAACAGACATAATTCTTATCTGAGTTAGCCATGTGGCTTGGTACCTTTTTTGGCTAGGCAGTCACATCTTGCTTCCTCTGAGGCTGGGTCATGACTACAGACTAAGCTTTCCTCTCCTAGAATTCTCCCATTCTCATTTCCCCGCCACTACTTCCTATCTGGTCACCAGGCCTATACTTCTTGCCTGGCTACTGGCCAATCAGCATTTTATTAAAAACAATACCAGTGACAGGATAAAAGACTATTGTCCCATGGCAGATGATACTTTATTTTACTAACCATTTCTGCTATTGTTGATAATCTAGGCAATTTCTAATCTTTTAACTGTTTTATATGTATAGTTAAAAAAACACTACAGTTCACTTACTATTTTGGAGAATACTGCTGTGATGAAGATATTTGTGCACGTATTTTCCTCTTTCTCCTAGAATTTTTTTGTTTGTAGGAATTCAGTGAAAGTTAATTTTTCTTGAGACCTAAAGAAATACTACAATTCAGAAAAATATGAATGTTTTATGGCGGTCTTTTGTTTTACACAGACTCGGGGACATTGTTTTCATGACAAATCTGTCCCTCTTGGCTTCCTCTCTGCTCACTGCCATTGCTACCAAATAACAAATGAAGGAACTATGTTTCACTGGCTCAAGGTCTTCTTATTTCAGGCTCTTCCATGATGCCATTGTATACCTGCAGTCCCAGCCAACAGACCCTCCTACTGGATGAAACAACTAAGCTATCTATGCAGCTTTGGCTTGAGTCTCCCTATGAGTAAAGAGGCACACTGGTCTATGGATGACCTAGACTCTGAACTACATGCAACTTGTCCGCAATCCTTGCTTGCCCCTGTAACCAATGATCCTCCTCTGCTCATGTCTAGATGCCAAACATTCAAGACATTCATGATCAAGAATCACACATAATAAGAAGATAAGTAGGACCCTTCAAAATACTGGTGTTTCGTAATCTTTCTTATTGACTTTCCTACAGTGTTCTCAGAAAACGATGAGAGCCATGAGCCTTGCAGTCAGTTTGAAGTTGGATTCCCTGCAAAAGTTTGCAATGTTTCTGTATTCTTCAATTTCCTCATCTCGGAAATGGGTCTTCATATATGTAAGGACTTAGAAGAGAATATGGTTTAAGGCAGACTACATAAGGGTTTAATCTTGATTTTTCCCTTACAAATACAAGACAGTTAACAAGGGCCTAAGAAAGGCTTGGCACCTACTAGGACAGCAGTTTTCAACCTGTGGGTCGTGATCCCCTTGAGAAGTCGAATGACCCTTTCACAGAGGTCACTGAAGATCATCAGAAATACCAGATATTTACATTACAATTAATAACAGTAGCAAAATTACAGTTATGAAGTAGCAACAAAAAAATTTTACGGTTGGGGTCACCACAACATGAGGAACTATATTAAACTGTCTCGGCATTAAGAAGCTTGAGAACCACTGTAGATAAAGGTTGCTAAACAAGTAGAGTTTTGATGCAAAAGGCACCTACTGTAATTTAGATCCTGAATATTCAATGAGGCCTGTGTGTTAAAGGCCCCACTTCCAGAGTGACACTCTTGGGAAGAGGGAGACCTTTGGAAGACAGGGCCCAGTAAGAAGTTCTAGGTCACTGGAGGTGTACACTCCAAGGGGACAATGGGATGCTAGTATCCTCATTCTCTTTCCACACCCATCTTGGAAGGGAGTAGACCATCTCTCTATGAATTCCCTGCTGTAATACCTTGCCTCATCCCAGACCCCAAGGCACATCTAACTGGTCCTGAGCTGAAAGGTTCAAAACTATGAGTCAATTCGAAACTTCTAGCATCTCCATTCACGTTATCTTTAACTTTTTCATATCCCCAGAGGCAAGTATTATGACATCATTATAAAGACAAGTACACCTAGGCAGGACAGGTTTAGAGACCTGCCTACAATCCCAGAAAAGCAAGGTACTAGAACCAAACCCTGGAAATGTAAGTTCAACAGAACCTATTTGGTTTGGTTCTGATTCCACATCCCCAAACTTTATTGCAGGAAAGAGTGATGCTAGCAAGACTCTTGAACATAATCAGTCTTCTAGGGTTCTCTTGAAAATATGGCATTTGATTTTCAAACATATGCCCAAGGTGCACATGGTTCACAATTGTGCTAAGTAGGAAGACATTAAAATACGTCAGTGTTTATCTTCCTACTTTTCCCTGGTCTATCTCTGACTTAGCAGTAACTGATTCTTTGTTGTTGTTTTTTTTTAATCTAGAATTCTGAGCACTCACCCACAGGCAACAGTCCCATAACTTGACCATTAGATGGGAAGCTGCAGCTGTTGTAACAAAACCATGACTGTCTAAAGCAAGCATGCCTGCTTTTTGCCATGCATGTCCAGACCCTGCACCTCACACATGCTAGGCTAGTGTTACTTTTGGTTTAACTATAAGCAATGTAGTTCCCCATCACGAGACTCCACCCCCATTCCTATATTTCATTTACTTTAGCGATCACATCTTGTGTTAGGGCTCCTGAAACAAGATAAAAGTTTTTATAAACGCTTCCCATTAACCATTACAATATTGAACCTGAAAGCTATCGAAAGCCATAACAGCAGCCTGAAACTTAGAGCCGTTTACATCCAAACTTATCAATAGCTCTGCACTTTTATCAGTACAAACAGCAATGTTTGCTGTATGACTACTAAGGCTTTGCAGTTTTCAACATGATTTCCGTATTCAAGTCTAAAAGCTCACCCAAGAATGCCGTCAATTACTTCTAGTGGATCTTGACTCTTAAACAGACCTCTCCAATAACTATGGCCAGTGACTGCTACTGATGCCTCTTAAATTCCCTGCGTAGTGTTTGAGTTTCTGGTTTTCAAGTCAAATCAATACAATTTAAAATGTCTTTAGTGTTTGCAGTTGAAAGGGGCAGGGTTGGGGCACGCCTAGGAATGTGATTTGGGATTCGTACTTTCGGCTCTAATCCCCTGGGTCTAAACAGAGAGAAACGAGATGAAGTACCGCAATGTGGATATCTCAACAGGGAGACGCAGTGCATTCAGTCCCAACTGCTAGAGTTGCAGACTCTGTGAAGCAACAGAAAATTCATGGAGCAGAGGAGAGAGGCTAACAAATTAGCTGATCTTTGGCAATGAGACTCCTCAGTTGCTGTTCCAAGGAACAAATGCTGAGTTCCAGGACACTGAAACCTATTTACAGCCCTTCTACCTCCCACTTCGCTGGGCACTTTGAACTGCATCCAAATTGAATTCGACACATCATCTTTTTTTTTTTTTTCTAATGCTATTGCAAGTTAATGGCTCTTTTAATCTACATCTTATCTCTCAGCTCTTGTCTGTGGCTGGTCTTAACTCTTAAAGTGTCAGATCAAGGGATATGAGACCTCAGTAATTCTTTCAGAGTTTAAGATTGATTAAAAAAAAAAAAGGCCAGGGTCAAGTAAATGAGAGGGTGTTGTGATGTTCTTTTAAGTTTCAGAATGCAGAAAATTGTTTCTTAAGAAAAAAAAATCAACTTTGTCCTTTGGCCATCCTACAAAATCATTGCCCAGCAACGACCTTTTTGAGTAAGATCATGGACAGCTATGCTGTCTCTCTGAGTACAGCTACCAAGCAGGACACCATGGGTGAGGGCCTGTGCAGAAAGGACCCTTGGCTTCTCCACTGGAGAAGACAGATGGATGGAGATAATTTTGGAGGACATGGCCTGCCTTTGAAGGTAGAATCTCAAACTGGAGGAATATACTTGGGTTTAAATGAGAAAGAAGAGCAGAAAGAGGACGAAACCACAAGCATTGGGTTCAAAACAAAAGGGGGTCCTGAGGGCCTCTAAAGCAATCCAAACTGAGCTGGCATAATGCTCAGTGGTAAAGCATTTGCTTAAAATGTGCAAAGCCTTGGGTCAATCCTCAGGATGGAAAAATGCAGTGCA
>LOEQ01002132.1:157691-174596 GCA_001685075.1 Bramus lutescens | reverse complement strand
TCGGCTTTCTTTTTCCCAGCATTCTGTTCTGTCTACTCCACCCACCTAAGGACTATCAAAGGGCCAAGGCAGTTTCTTTATTAGCCAATGAAAGTAACACATAGACAGATGACCCTCCTACACCAAGCCTCTGCTTGGCTACCCTCGAGTGGATGGAGGGCACAGGGTGTTAGAGACTGAGACAGACACTCAGCGCCACTTCACGGAACCAGCCCCCTTTCCCCCCCTGCATCAGTCTCTTCCTTCTCTCTTTGGTTTTTGGTGATCTCATCATGGGTTTTGTTCCAGCCATTCTTCTTCTGTTACTAAGTAGCTGGTGGAGTCCTGTCATGCTGGAGGCTCATCCAGCTCTCCACCCTTCTTCCACATTGTCGCCTTCCTTAATGACCATCACCTGCCTGCTGCTTCACAAGACGTGGACAGTTGCTCTGTGATCCCTGGAGTTGTGCTTCGATCTTGAACTGCCCTTTGCCTGCAGACTTCCATCTCTTTACTTCATGAAGACACCCATCCCTTCCTCTGGAGCGCTGGCCTTCAGTGAGTGTTTGGGGACAGTCCTGAGGTTCCCTTACACCGCAGACCTTCAGCTTTGCCTGACAGATCAAAGGACATTTCCTGAGCCTTTTCAGCCATTACAAGCCTGGTGTACCTAGAATTACCCAGAGCACAGCTAGATGGCGCTCACGCCCACGCATTTCTGAGGAACGACGTGCCAAGAAAGATGTTTTCCATTAGTCTCCCATTGAGTTTACAGACGTGGGGGGAGGGAGACTCAAGCACGGGAAATAACTGCAAAGAAACTGCAATGTGTGTATGCGTGTCCTAAGCAAACTGATGCTTAATGGGCACAGCCAGTCAGATGCTGCTCTAAGTCCCCAACAGCAACCCTCACCCCAGACACGTACCAAAAAAAGCACTAACAGACTTGGTAAATTTACCCAGGACCCAGGCATCTTGCACCCAAACCACACTTAATAACAATGGATTGATTGGAGGACAGGAGCATGAGAAGACACTAAGTAAGCAGCTGGAATAAGAGCATTGAGAAAGTATAGTACTGACCTTCTACACTGATCTTTGTACAGCCTAAAGTTACTTCGCAGGCATAAACTAGCATGTGTATTTTGAATATTCAATCATCTCTCTAAGAGCACCAACTATAGCTCGGTGGGAGAGCACCGGCCCAGCATGTGCAAGGCTCTGTGTTCAAGACCCTGCACCATGAAAAATTACAATAGCAATAATAATAGCTGGGTCTGGCAGTGAGCACCTGCAACCCATGCACTTAAGAGTCAGAAGAATCAAGAGTTCAAGATCAGCTTGGGCCCTTGTAGGGAGACAGTATCTCAAAACAACAACAGCAATAATTTTTATGTGTATAGAACACAGCTCAACTGTGATCGAGGGTGGATTTGGTACATGTGGGACTCGAGCTTTATATAGAGAGAGAAGGAGAGGGATAAGAAAAAGACCTTAAAATAGCAATGTAAGAATATAAAAATCAAGCCAGAACACAAAGTGTTTTGTTTACTTTTCTGAAACAGAAGGTTGCCCAGGTTGCCCTCAACTCCTGGGCTCTGAGGAGTCTCTAGCCTCAACCTCCTAGGAACCAGTGAGCACAGCTGTGTGTCACTGTACCCAGCTAGATTGAAAATTAAGTCATAAAAGATTACACCTTTTTCAAAATGTGGCAAATATCACAGCCACAGTAGGATCCTGAAAATTTACACACCTCCACCTGTATTATCCTGTTTTCCCTTTTTTGCGGTATAGTTTTTGTTTGGCCATTTCTTCCTAATGACAACAATTACACAATATAATTTGCATAGAGAGAATAGAGAGCCTTCTAAATAGGGTTTTAAATGTCATGATAAAAAAAGCACTACAGTAGTAAGGAACATGAAATTGAATTGAGTTGTGCGATTGTTCAGTGGAATTGCCTTTTCTCTGTCGACAGTAATTTGGAGATGACTAACGTCACATTCACTTATTTTGAACGTCCATTTTCTGGTATCGCCAGATTTCATCTGGAGAAGGTGTATCAGATACACTGAGATTGATTGATATGTGAGAAGACATAGCAAAGCAGTCTGGCATGCCTAGGAGCAACACTTCAGTTTGCGGAACTCTTCTGGCTGTGCGCTCTACAAACACAAGAATTCTAGTCAATTCTATTTTGCTTTGATTCCCATTTTCCAAGTACCACAGTGTGGTGGGTGATGGTTGAATACATTTACCTGTTAAACGAACTAGGCCAGACTCGGAGGGACAAATATCACTTTTCCCCCTCATATGCAGAATTCACATTAAAAACAAAAAGAAGAAAGGGTACAGAAGAAAGAGGAGGTGAGCAGTAGATGTAGAAAATGCCATAATGGGGGGAGGGAGAGTGGGGGGAGGGGAGGAGGTGGAAATTTTTAATAATAATAAAAAAGAAAAGAAAATGTAATAATGGATCCATGCTCTTATATAATTAGTATATGTTAATAAAAACTAAAAGTAATAATTTTCTGCATTGAAATAGTGGATTTTTGAAAGATAATCTGTCTTGACAAGACATCGAGAGCTAAATATTCCACTCATAATTTCATGCGGCTCATGAGAGAAAGAGCATTCCTTGTTTCACCTCTTGCTTCTTCCTCACTATCTGCCATTTCCAGAGTCAAGCTTTGTGAGTCATACTGGACCTAGAACAGGACCCAGGATGTTGCCGAGGACCCGGGATGCTGCCCAGGATGCTGCCGAGGCCTTTTCTACCCTAAAAAGACTAACAACTTTTTTTTTTCTGAATGAAATTGAGTGTGGACCATATATGAAGATCCTGTAGATCCCAAATAAATGAATCTCAGATTCTATTCCTACTGGCTCCCTAAAGGCCTCATAGTCCATATCTCCTTAAGGGGAAGTGCTAGAGAGGGAACCCAGTGAGGAAAAGACAATATCCCTACCCTATCTCAGGTGAAACCTAACTTCCAATGTTGTTAAAAAAGCGTACAGGTTAGGTGACCACTTATAAAGCCCCTCCCGGAATCTTAGAAGTTGTCCTTACCACTAGCAAGTCCTGTCATTTACTCTCTTTACAGGAATGCTGCAGTAAAGATGACCGCCGCATGGTGGTGTCCTTTCGAGCTCCGTGTAGGAGACAGGCACCGTGCTGGACCATGAGGCGCTGTAGAATCTGGGACACAGAGATGCGGGAAGGGCTAAAGCCACTGTGTTTGTGCTGTCTGCCAAAGAGTAGACATGCATGTATGTAGATGTCGAATGTGTTCTCCTGCCAACAAAAACATTTCTCCAACCCTAGCTTAGCTACTACTTCATGTGAGCCAATTGCTAGGCATTTGCACATCACTGAAGAATGAGAAAGGAACTTTCTTCTCAGCCCAATCAACAGACAGTCACTCCCAAGCCACGATGGAGCAGAGCCCCCAGCATTTGGCACAAACTGCCTGCTCTTCCTGGCAACCTGAGGATCCAAGAAGCAGGCACAAAGGCAGGGATTGTCAGAAAGTGGTCTGAAACACAGTTATCTGGTAGATCCGAAAGAAGAGCCTGGAGAAAGTCTGCTCAGCTAGTTGGATGGAGGAAGACGCATGCACCATCCTCAAGCCCTTTTCTGTTGTCGCATTGAGGAGGAAATCCCGGCCAGAGGGAGCAGCCGCCCCCCATCTGGAAGCCTTAAAGTTGATCTTGGCTGTGCTCTTTTGCTAGTGTCTGACAAGCTACATTTGAAACTCTATGTTCTGGAATGTCAGAGAAAGTCTCCCCTCCAGTGAGAGGACTCTTAGAGGTTACTTGAAAGGACTCCAAAATCAGGGCAGTGTCATCAACAACAGCCCTGGCCCATCATGGGTAGCCATGTATAAAGTCATTTCATCTTTCAGAATTCATCAAGGACATTCTTAGAGCTAGAATAACGAGGAAGCTAGGAACTCCCAAATTACTCCTCCCCTTCCCCATTAATGTGACTGTTTCTCTTTTGGTTTCCTGTAACTCTGTATCTAAACTGTAATCTATTGTTTACCCAAATTCCACATCAACTTTAGAACTCAGCCATATTAGTTGTAGGTGATTGGAGACCCCTTCTGTGCACACTAGCCACTAGGCCAGCCTCCTGCTGAAGAAACAGCTGTGTGGGCCCGAGCAGGACCCTGAGGGTGCCCAGGTGGAGAGAGGTGTGCAAGGAATCATTAACACTGGCCAGACTGAGTCCCTCTCGGGCTGTGGGCCAAAAGTTTAGCTACCAGGCAGTTCCCCGAACCTTAACTGTTGCAGGAACACCACGGATTGACGAGCTCTTGCTTTCCTTTGAGGATGCTCACACAATCCCGTGGTGGATTACTGTCCAGAGCTGGGGCTATAACTTGGGGTTAGAGCATTTTTCTGCCATGTATAAGATGCTGGGTCATGCTACTGTCTCCAAAGAGTAGCATCCTACATCCCACCTTGATCTCTCTCCACTCTGACCCTTTTCTCTGAAAGAGAAGAGAAGGACACGATCCCCACACTTCCTTGAGGAATTTGTATTTTCATATTCTCCAGAGACAGCTATGTCTGTGCTCTTCGAATAAGGGAAGAGTTGTCAGCTAGGACTCAAAATGACTTGATACAGTAACAAGTTCAAACAGAAAGGAAAAGTGTTACCAACCCCGTTCTCTACAGACCACTCCTGTTCTGTTAAATGGCTTTTATTAAAATGGTTTCAGTTTCTTCAGTATGAGATAGACAGACAGACAGAAAGACACAACACGCACGCGCGCACACACACACACACACACACACACACACACCCCTCAGAGATTGTTTCATAATCTCTTTCTACTTCTTTTCAAGCTGACCTAATTCAACACTAGGGACTGGAGAAACAGCTCAGCAGTTAAGAGCACTGGCTGTTCTTGGAGAGAGCCCAAGTTTGGTTCCCAGCACCCACATGTTAGCTTACAACTAGTTCCAGAGGACCTGACATCCTCTTCTGTCCTCCAGAGGCACCAGGCACTTACATGCTGGCAAAACACTCATACACAAAATAAGTAAATCTATTTTTTAACTTAACAAGATAACCTCAAATAGTTAGTCATTAATCACTGCTTTTATTTCATTTTGCAGAGGAAATAACGCAGGGTGGTAATATCATCAGGAAACAGTGAAGCCCTGATAAAGAGAGCAGCTAGGTTTCAGAGGGTTGTTTTTTTTTTTTCAGTTGCCACTTTGTGCACTTAGAAATGCAAAAGTGTATCTTGTATAACCAGGTGACCTTGTAAAGTATTGAGGCTTAATGTATCCACGCTTCCCACGTGCCAGATAAGCATTCCGTCACTGGGCTACACCCCAGCATTAACTGGACCGCATATGAGCTTGCTCGGTTGGTCATTTCCAGAAACATAGCTGTTTGATTTGAGAAAGGGGGGCTTATTTCATCCTATGTGTGTTGGCAGCTAAGATAGGACCTCTAAACTTTAGTGGGGGTTCTAATTAATTTTTGAACCTTAAAAACTGTAAAACAGGTGTTTCCCAATGATCCTATATTAATTTTGAACCCCCGGGCATATTGACAAGAAAACCTGGCTCTCAATCAGTCGCGCTCTAAGCCAGTCTGTCTCCTGACCTCGCCCGGCTATGCTACCTCCTGTAGAGCAGAGGTTCACAGAGGCGTCTCTCAGCCTCTGATGACTTTCTCTAAGCCTGAATCTGTGATGGGATAAAGGGATAAACGGTTCTAGACCAACCAGGGCCTTGAATGTTGCTGTTGGGTTTGGGGCTTTTTGTTTGTTTAATTTTTGTTTGTTTGTTTGTCCATTTGAGGCAGGGTCTCACACCATGGCCCACAAAGCCTAGAACTCACTATGTAACTCAGGCTGGCCTCAAACTCAATGTGCTCCCCCTTCCTGAGTTCTAGGATCAGCCATGCGTCACTCTGCCCAGCTTGAGAATGACTCCTCTTCCTCCTCCACTTCCTCCTCTTCTCTCCTTCTCTGTGTATACATGTTTGTGGTATGTTAGCATATGTGCTATGTGTTCCACACACAGGGGTGTTCATTGTGTGTACAGGCCTGAGGTTGACTTTGGGACTCTTCCTTAATTGTTCTCTACATTGAGTTCAGAGACAAAAAGACAAGAAGTGACAATTATTATTGCTACAAATCCAAATACTGTCAAGGATCATTAAAAACGAGATTTGTTGGTGACATCTAGAAGCAAACACACTCCACCCTGTTTCACAAGTCAGGGTGACAGGGTGGGGAGATCATTTCTGGCAGTAAATGCACTATGTAATATGATATTGAAAATAAAATCCAGCATGGCGCTGCATCACACTCCAGGTTTTCCCGTCTTCTTCTTCCTTCTCTGTGAACCTTCTCTTCCCGTGGATCTTCTCCTTCATGCCTTGCTCAGCAACCTTCTCCTATTACCGCGCTTTCTCAGGAGCCACTGAGGAATGAAGAATTGAAAGAGCAGGAGTGAGCTGTGGAGGGATGATTGAGCAAGCAGAGAGGATGCATCCAGGGCAGCTCCCCAGGGACCCAGGCTTGGTGTGGGTAAGTTTTGAGAACTGCCTGGAGAATCCTGGGAGAGCAGTTCATAAACGTCAGAGCTTCCTGAAGCTGCGATGTTCCCCAGGGGGCCTTGCCACCACGCCCTGCCAGATGTAATTGTTGTAGAAACTTATCTCAGATGCGTCTTGGTTGCCTTACCAACGCAGACCCCCTGTGTTGTGTGTACAACAGAAGATATGTTTGTTGAAGCACTCTGAAAAGGCTTTTTCTTTTCTTTTTTTTCTTTTCCTTTTTTTTTTTTAAACAATTTGAGCAGGCCTTTATTTAGCAAACCCCAATCTAGTTAGTAAGGCTAGTTAGACTATCCCCAGAGACTGGAGTGGGCTGCCCACTGAGGGAGCAGCCTATGGGCTGAGTTGTGCTGGGTGGTACTCTTTTTTTTCCATTATCTTTATTATTATTAAAAAATTTCCACCTCCTCCCTTCCTCCCATTTTCCTCCCTCCCCCAAGGCTTTTTCTATTTACATTGATCAATCCTCACAAAACTCCCTGAAGTGGATTCTGTTTTGTAGACCAGGAAGCAGGCTAGAAGAGGTCATTTAATTTATCCAAGGCAAAGGATGAGGGGCAAATAAAATGCATAAATCTCACTTCAATTCTTTTCTATTTTTTGACAGAATTAAATTAAATTATTTGTGTTTTTTAATTAAATTAAGACAGACTTGGTTATGCGTATACATGTAGGGGGTATACATGTCTGTGGGGGTTCTCTAGAACTGCAGTGAGAGGACGATGTGAGCCTGACATGGATACTGGGGACCAAATTGGGGTCCTCCCTCAACCACTGAGTCATTTCCCTCGCCCCTCACTCCAGTACTTAATTTTGCTGCCCTAGGAAGCATCTGAAGCTTCAGCGACATGATTACCACTCTCCTAGCACGTGTATGAAACTCCACTGACCTGCGGAATAAAGCCTTTCCCTGCTAGCCCTCCTCAAACCTTACCAAGAAGAAACACTGGCAGTGTCCTAGAGATGTACATAGGAACACACAGATGCTCTAGCAATTACTGATAATTCAAAATATCCCCCACATCAGGCTCCACATCTCTCTCTGCCTTCTTTCTGGAATAAAATAAGATAAATAAAAAATGAAGCCAGGGAACTTACACAAGGACTATGTAACCCTACCTGACAACTTGGAATTCCCAGGAACCTGTCAAATTCTGATATATTCATTATGCATCTATTATTATCCTGGGTTCTAAAAAAAACCATTTTCTAGCTGGACTAAAATGAATTCAGTACTAACTAATCTACTTAGTGAGGTATATAACTTCAACTTCCTACCTGGTAGATCGAGATGTCCTGCAAACTTTTCCCTCTGCATTGGGTAGAGTAATGGGCAAGAGTTTTGAGGTCTTCATATGCTCAGAAGGCCAGATTCCCCAGAAGCGTTATGAAGAGCTAAACTCTCTGCAGACTTGGATGATGTCCAAGAGCTTAACACACATCTCCTCCTCTTGTTCTTGGGATGCCATCGTCTAAAGGGGCTTAGGAATGTGTTAGTAACTCTCTAGAGAAATCGGCCAGATTTACCTGCTCATGACTAATGAAGCTGTCATCCTCTGTTTCTCCCCACTGTTTAATAAAACCTCCAAAAGACTGGCTTATGAAGATGGATAGGGCTGTAAGCGGCACCCCAACACTGGTACAGCGTCAGCCCAAATAGAGCCTGCTTGTTTTGTATACCACTCTGCTTTTCATTATACCTCACAATAAAGTGTTATTAAATGAAAATGGATTTCCCATTATGGACCAGATACTTCTTAATGACTGCTCAGCAATGTTCCATAATTTAAATTTTTTTTTTTGCTTTTGTTTTTATCACTAGGACAGCAGCCATCTGAGTACATGTCACTCTGGATTAGATGGGTTGCATTTTCTAGAACAATATTAAATGAAATTTATTCACTTAATATAGATGTGTTTTAAGCCTCAATTTGAAAAATTATGACTTTGAATTTATCTTTTAAAAGTCAATAAACCTGGGGACTGGGGATATAGCGCCATGGATAGACTACCTAGCTAGCATGCAGGAGGACCTGAGCCAATCTCTAGTGCCACATAAATATTTATACCAAATAAATATGTGGTGGTACCCACTTGTGATCCCAACACTCAGGAGGAAGAGGCAGGTGGGTCAGAAGTTCAAGGACATCTTTGATACAGAATGAGTTGGAGGAAATTAAATTGAGTAAAATTGAAGTAGCCTCTCTCCTTTGCATAAGCTAAAGAATGAAATGGAATGGGGAGTAAAGAGAGATTTGGGGTTGTTTCGTTGCAATCTTTTGTTCTTAAAGATTTATCTTACTTTTATGTGTGTGTGTGTGTGTGTGTGTGTGTGTGTGTACAGGTGCCCTTGGAGGCCAGAAGAGGGCCTTGGATTCCCTGGAGTTGGCACCATAGGTGGTTATGAGCTGCCTAGAATAGGTGCCAGGAAGTGAACCCCAGTCCTCTGCAAGAGCAACAAGTGCTATTAACTGCTGAATCCTCTCACCAACCCCAGTTGGTTTATTTTTGTTTTAATCTTTGCAAATGTATTCCCCTTTTTATATGTATGAGTGTTTGCCTGCATGTCTGTCTGTGCACCATGTTCATGCCTGGTACTCTCAGAGCCAGACGTGTCGGACTCCCTGAGACTGGAGTTACAGATGGTTGCGAGCTGCCGTGTGGGTGCTAGGAAGTTGAATCTGGGTCCTCTGCAAGAGCAGTCAGCGGTCTTCACCAATCAGCTGTCTCTCTGAGACACGGTCTTGCTGAGATGCTAGTGCAGGCTGGTCTCAAACTCACAGCCCACCTGCCTGGGATTCCAGGTGTGGGCTAGCCAACTCAGCTGCTCTAGCAATTACTGATAATTCAAAATATCCCTCACATCAGGCTCCACATTTCTCTCTGCCTTCTTTCTGGAATAAAATAAGATAAATACAAAACGAAGCCAGGAAACTTACACAGGACCATGTAACCCTCCCTCATCCGTCACTGTTAACCAAGACGGACGTTGTAGCACAGCTCAGATTGAGAAGTAATGCACCAGATGGCAAGTCCCTTATGGATCCCCACCGGCTCCACTCCACCCACCCAGGGGTCACCACCGACATGAATTTAACATGGAGACTTCCATGTTAGAGCTGCTTCATCTGTGGTTGTCTATAAATAATGTCTGGGTTCTCAGACTTTTCACGTCACTCACTACTCTCACAGATGAATTTAGAATCATCTTGTCAAAATCCCTGTAGAGTCCTTTCTCAGACTTTTATTGGAGATGCATTAAAGGAATGTATTACTTTGGGGGAGAACTGACATCTTTATATTATTTGGTTTTCCCTCCAGGGACAAAGTATGTTTTTCATTTATTCAGGCTTTCATTATATTATGTCCCTTTGTAAAATACTATTATATCTTTCTTTAGGCCCAGCACAAATTTCACTAAATTATCATAGATAATTTATGTTTTGTGTTGATGATGAAAAGAAGATTTTATTTTTGTATTGTATTACAGTCTCTTTTGTTGTTATCGTTACTTTTTTATTTGGCTTTTGAGACAGTCTCCTGTAGCATAGGCTAGTCTCAAAGTCAATATGTAGTGGAGGATGGCCTTAAACTCCTAATCTTTCTGCCACTTCCCCAGTGCCAAGATCACAGATATGTGCTGCTATACCCAGCTCTATATTATAACTTGTGAGTCATTATTATTGATATGCAAAAAGACAGAAAACTAAAATATGTATTCTGCATCTGCTCATATCACTAGGTTCTTTCTGTCTAAAATGACAATTTGTCAATTGATTCCTTTCTGTTTTCTTCCCCTTCCTTTCTTCGTTCCTTCCTTGGTTTTCTGAGACAGGGTCTGTCTGTGTAGCTTTGATGCCTGTCCTGGAACTAGCTCTTGTAGCACAGGCTGACTTCAAACTCACAGAGATCCACCTGCCTCTGCCTCTCAAGTGCTGGGATTTAAAAGCATGTGCCACCACTGCCCGATTTTTTTTTTTGTGGTTAGGCAGCTGTGCACTGTACATAACTCCAATGACTTGCAGACAATGAGAGTTTAATCTGCTTCCCACTGATTCAATGTCATCTTTTGACGACATACACGTAGGCAAAACACTCATATGCATAGAATAATAATGCAAAATATGCAAACAAACAAACAAACCTGATACTGTCGAGGCATGAGCCACCTGGCCTAGCTTCAGTCTAGACTTTTAACTGTCTCCAGTCTCATCCAGTTAGTAGTCTGACTTTGTAAAAGAAAGAAAGAAGAAAGAAAGAAGAAAGGAAGGAAGGAAGGAAGGAAGGAAGGAAGGAAGGAAGGAAGGAAGGAGAGAAAGTTTTCATTAAAATAGGGCTGGGTGTGGTGGTGAACACTTTTAATCTCTGCACTCAGGAGGCAGAGGCAGGTGGATCTCTGTGAGTTTGAGGTCAGCCAGAGCTGCATAGTGAGACCCTGTCTCAATCAATCAATAAATAAATATAGAGTGACAATCTTAATAAAGCAAACTGATTCTTAGGAATAATCTTACCTTTTTTTTTTTACATTGCACTGTGTGGCTGTTAGAAGACAACTTACAGGGGTCAGTTTTCTCCTTCTGCCATGTGGGTCCTGGGACTCGAACTCAGGCCCCTGGGATTGGCAGGAAGCAGTTTTACCTACTGAGCCATCAACCCAATCCCTGAATTCTCTCCCTTTATCAGGAAGAAATTTATTATCTCTTCTAGTTCTAATATTCTATGATTACTACTGACTCAGAAAAAAAATATTAAATTCCCATCATGAAAATTACTATCCAGCCGTTCGTAGCCAGTTACAGGCGTAAAATAGCAGGGCCAGGTTTTCACTCTCCCTTGGTTTAGTTCATTCAGCAGGGAGTTCCGTGGTGGGCAGGGAACCAAGAGCCGCTCCTGCTCTTCAGAGAAGGCTTAAACCCCTGTAGCCTCATGCCAACAATGAGACTGGGGATGGCATTGGAGTGGGTCCTCACCTTAGGGGTAGCGAACAGCAGCCATATTCAACACCATTAGGAAGTTGCTGAGCCAGCAAACTGAAGGTTACAAAGCCTGCAGCTGCCCCAGATCAAGCCAAGCATGAGGTCAGAAGACTGGAAAATTAGGGTGGGCCCATGGAGAATTCTGAGAGCAGAGGTCAGCCACAAGCCTGGGGTAGAAGTCAGACTGGCTAGCCCGAGGCGAAGAAACTTACCATTCCTAATGCTCTGGTGGGAAGGTGGGCGCCTGAAAGCGTCCCTGGTGAGGGAGGAGGGTCTAGTCAGTTAGGACTGAGAGCCCCACCCGCTTGTCCCCCGTTACTTAGGCTGACCTAACGCCACTACCCAGGGCTGGGGCCTTGCCCTGTGTGAGAGGAAACTCAGAAATACTTGTTGCCTCAAACTGACCTAAGTGAGTTAAAACCTCAGGGGTCATCACATAGAATAAACCTGGTGTCCCAACAGATGTTTCTCGCCTCCGGGGTTACGCAGGAAGTGTCTCCAGAAGTGAGCAGAAGGGCAGTCTCCAAGTCCTCCAAGTCCTCAGGGGAACGCTGTGGGATAGTCATGGGGCTAGGGGGATCTTACCTAAGGATGCGCAATTGGTGATCCTCAGTATTTTCAAATTTCATACTTTCAAACTCACCCGTATTAGTTTTTTTTTTTTGTTTTGTTTTGTTGCTCTTGCCATTGTGTCAAAACACCAGACAGATGCAATGCAATGAAGGAAGGGTGTGTGGCTCACACTTTAAAGATACAGTCCTTCATGGGAGGGGAGAGGCAGGCTGGTGGGAGCATGAGGTGGTTGGCCACACTGCACTCACAGGCAGGGAGCGGAGAGAGATGAATACCGATGTCCAGGTGGCTTTCTCCTTTTCCTTCAGTCCAGGATCCCAGTCCAGACGGTGTCACCCACATTCAGGACCCACAGCTCCTTCCTCCTCAGTTACCTTTCTGGAACTAGCTTAAGATAGATACACCCAGAGAGGCATGTTTCCATGGTGATTCCAAATCTACTCAGTTGACCATAAAGATTACCCACCACAAATACCCAGTAAAATATAACTCCAAATCTAACGCCTAACAAGAACTCCCTGGTCATCCAAAGGTCTGCACAGAATAGGCTTTATATATATTTTTTACTCCACCAGTGGGCACTCTTTTAACAGAGGCTGAATAACTGACGCGCTCCCATTCTCTGACTGAGCATCGTTTCTGCTGTCTAGACAGGGTCAGATCTTTGCATTTCTGTGTTCACCCTGCTTAAATGGCTTCCAGCCAGGCACAAAGCTACACCCACATTTCATCCCGGCAGTCAGGAGGCAGAGGCAGATCACAGAGTTGGAAGCCAGGCTGGAATACATGGCGTGACCTTGTCTCAAAAGAGTAACAATAATTAATAAGAAAATCAACAAAAATGAACGATTACTAATTAAGATAGAAAATGCACCACAGGCAGCACTTCTCTCCCATATATCAATGAGTCACAATGTATAGTAAATAAGTCTCTTTTATGGGGGCTGGGAAGTTCGAGACAGGGTTTCTCTGTAGCTTTGGAGCCTGTCCTGGAACTAGCTCTGTAGGCTAGGCTGCGGAACTTGAGTGTCTCTAGGTGGACGGAGACGGAGGGTTCACGACGGATTTAAAGGCTTGCACCACCACCACCGCGTTTAAATAAGTCTCTTTAGAAAGAAACTCGTCTAAAGTAAGACTGTGTTCTGATTGGTGGGTGAAAACTGTGACCGGAGGCTGGTGGGAAAGAAACCGCACAATTCTCCGGTTCCAGGGAGCTAATGTGGAGTACTTCCTGTACCTCCAGGGCACGTGACTACCTGAATACTAACGGGAATTGGCTGTTCCGGGCCTGTATCCAGATCCTGGCGCGTTCTTACACTAACCCTAGGAAATGTTTCCGGGGCCATCGAATGATTGTTGCAAATAAAAATAAAAATATCTGGAAGCATTTTCATGATCTTTATTTCATTTTTATAGGCCCGGCCACAGTTCTGCTTGACAAGTTCCGAATGGGACCAACTTAGGACCGGATGTTCCGTTGCAGAAGCAGATGAAAGGCAGCTGCGCAGCCATACTGCCTCGCTGTTGTTCCCGCACATCTCACTGTGGATTTCCTCCGCAGGAAGCTAGGTCCAGGGCAGAGGTGAGTGGACAGGGGTTCACGGAGGGGTCGCCAGGCCCACTCAAGTAGTTTGCAGGAAGCTCGCCCAGTCATAACAGAGTGAAACTTTTCTTTGGCATTTAGTGTGGACGTTTTTCCCTGTCGCTATTTCGAAATCATCAGACCGGACTTGGGACGTAACAACGCTATGACAAGGTTCAGGTCAGACAACAGCAGGCGATGGAGGTGGGTGCCAGGCAGACTCCTGCTGACTGAGGGAATGTAGCCGGGACACAAAACCTGTGTAATGCCACACAGACCTCTTCTCAAACTTCTCTTGCTGTGAGGATTTGAAGGCAAATGTTAGCTGTTTTTTCTTGGGTCCTACCCAGGCTTTAGTTACCTCAAACTCTTTCCTCATGTCTATAGGCATCCCAAGCCACAATTTCATTCCCTTTTACCTGGATTTTTCTTTTCAGTTAAGTTGAGGTAAATTTATTTGCGTTTAAATTCATGGGATAAATAGCTATTTTTTCCCATCCTTTCCAACTCCCCCATCTCTTAAATGCCACATGTTCTGAAGGCCACATCTCAGACACTCCTCTCTTAGAAAAAAGAGCTTCAAGGCCAGTCAGTGAGGCCTTCCTTGGGTGGTGGGGAGTTGCCTGCCTCCTTCGGGGCCTCCCAGGCATCCTTCATGTCCAGCTGGAGAGCTTGTGTGGCCAACCCCAGGAGGAATTCACCACTGGGGACCAGACCCATGTCACACGCCTTCCGGTTTCCTACTTTGAGACACCCTTTCTCACACTGGGGTCAAGAGTGAGGGCCTCACAAATGAGCGCTTGAGATGAGCTGCTAGAAATGTTTTCTTAGCGAGTCCTTTCTCTCCCCTGAGACCAAGAGAGTTTGATCTCCAGACCTTTCAATCCTTCAGCAGATGTCGTAAACCACAGCTATGTTTCATATTAAAGGACATAGAAGTGACTAACCCTGTCCATTTGCCTCAGCTGGCCTGGGCAGTCTGCCCGGGTGGGGGAGGGGGAGAACAGGGGGAGGACCCTGCCTCTGGCCCTGACAGCCAGTGAGAGCACAGAGATCCTTCCGGGTTTGCATCCCCAACCAGTGCTTGCAGCATGCAGAGGGTCCAGGCACAGCCTTGTGCTGGACTCCAAAGCCAATCAGTGGAAGGACACGTAGAATTAACACAGTCTGAGGCTCATTTCTTTCTTCTTTTCAAGGTACTAATTGTTTCACAAACATTTTTGGGTATATATAAACACACACACACACACACACACACACACACAGTGTGTGTGTGTAAGAGCGGTATGGGGGGTGAGATTTTGCAAGATGGTATATGGATGAGGTTGGGCGCTCAGCTAAACAGGTGGGGAGCTTCCTGTCATCTCATAGTCAAACTCTCACCGCAGCCTGCTCCAGGTCAATGATGGACAAAGATGATGAAGAGCCACGAGGGCCAGAGAAGAAATGATGCATCATGTTCCGGGGCCTTCTCTCCACGATCACCAGCCTTGCTACAACTTGCCAGTGTTTCCCAATACAGCCCAGTCATGCATGGTGTTGGTCTCTTGGATCACACAGGTGCAGTCAGGTGGTACAGAATGGGCACAATCTGAGGTGGGGTCCCCAGCATTGAGATGCCCTCCTCTCTCCTGCATCCTGCTCAGGTTTCTGCCACCTGAAGCTCTTTCTTCACAGCTTCTGCTTTTTGAAGCTAAATTAGCAAGATCTGCATCCTTGAAAGATGCAAATGCTCAGCTGGGCAGTGGTGGCACAAACCTTTAATCCCAGCACTCCGGAGACAGAGGCAGACGGATCTCTGTGAGTTTGAGGCCAGCCTGGTCTACAAGAGCTCAACTTGGGCTGTTACACAGAGAAATCCTGAATCAAAACCCAAACCAAACAAACAATGCAAATGCTCTCGGGGTGAGCAAATATTTTTAAAATGCTGACTACATGGCCCCGAGAGAGGCTCAGTAGTTAAGAATTGTCGTTCTTGCAGGGGACATAGGATTTGGTTCCCAGCAGCCACATGGTGGCCCACAGTCATCCGTAACTCCAGTTTCAAGGGATCTGAACACTTTTCTGACTTCTACAGGCACACACACACACACACACACGCAGAATGCACATAAAATAGATAAAATTTTAAACATAAATCAAGTACTACTTATGATTATAAATGCAGACAGCCCCAGATCCAAACACCAAATGGGAACATTTTACAAATCATTTAATTGGTTTTTTTTCATTTGATAAGTTTTATTTGCTGGGATTTTTATATAAAACAAATCATGAGTGTTTTAAAAGTATTTTAAACAAAACTTTGAGAGGAAATTTACCCCTTGATACACATCTCTCCTTCCCATATTCTGTACAGCAAGCATGACCATACTAGAGATGTGTGGCTGTCTTAGGGGCTGCTGCATGCACACTATGTGTACAAATGTATGCACACTCTGTGTGCATGTGTCTGCACACTGCTGCTTTAACAAAAACAGCACAAATCTCCATGTACTGCCACACAGCTTGCTTGTTTTCCATCCCCTGCATTAGAAACCTCTTTTCTGATATTATTTTTCTTTGTCTATATTACCTGAGTTTCAAAAATTAAATTTAATTGGCTAGTCAGGGTGGTAACTAGCCTGAAATGTTAATACTCGGAGACAGAGACAGGAGGATTGAGGAGCGTTTAAGGCCAGTTTAGGCTACAAAGCAGAATGATGTCTCAAAACAAACCAACTAACAAACAAATGGAGGCCAGCAAGATGGCTAAGAAGGTAAAGAAGCTTCCTGCATAAGCCTGGTGTCCTGAGTTCGATCCCTGGCATTCATATAAAGGAGATAGGAAAGAACTTACTGCATGAAATTGTCTTCTAGCTTCCACCCTCATGCCATAGAACACGGAGGGGGGAGAGAGAGAGAGAGAGAGAGAGAGAGGCCTTTAATCACAGCACTCAAGAGGCAGACAGATCTGTGACTCCGAGTTCAGCCTGGTCAAGTTTTAAGCCAACCAGAGCTACATAATGAGACCCTGTCTCAATAAAACAAAACGAAACCTACCCCTCCCAAACATTACCATACATCTTAAAAGTGGGCTTTGACTGTTCTTTATTACTATTGACTTTTATTAAGCAGAGGAAATTATGGGCTTTTAAGGTGTGTTGCCCATTATCTCCTCCTCAATTGGTGATGTCCTTCAGCGTGCTGTATCTAGTGCAGCAGCCATT
>LOEQ01002132.1:124403-147248 GCA_001685075.1 Bramus lutescens | reverse complement strand
GTTTCTTTATTAACCAATGTAAGTAACACATAGACAGATGACCCTCCTACATCAAAGAATGGGAGAGACTTTTTTTAAAATCATACCTTAGAAAAATCTACTCTCCTCTCCCTGCCCTTTAAGTTTTCACGAGGTAGATGTGTATAAGCATGGGTAATCAAGACCAAAATGAATAAATAAAAGCTTCCTAGTTGGGTGGGGTTTTGTTTTCTCTTTCCCCCTTTTCCCTTTTTAGGTGACCTTGCTATGTAGCTCAGGACAATGCCTAACTTGTGACATTCCTCCTCCAGTTTCCCAAGCCCTAGGCATGTCCATCCAGCTGTGCAAACCTTATTAGTGTGTATGTGTCAGGAGCACAAGTGAGTAGATGCTATGGAGCACAGATGATCTGAGGGCCTCAAGAGTTGGTTCTCTCCTACCTCTGTGCATCCTGTGAAGGGAGTTCTGGGATGTCAGACTGGGTGGCAGGGGCCTTTACTCACTGAGCTACCTCACTGGCCCTTTTGAAAAATAAGGGTTATGACTAAAGGCCCAATGTTGACAGAGCTTGGCAAGAAGACAGCACTTTCCTCCACACATGCTTTCCTGGGAGCCATGTCAGGGGTCACCTAATGACTGAAGGTTCTGAGTAAGGCCGTTAGCTGGTGCTTTCTGAGGGTCTACCTCATCTTTGCCCCTTATAAGGAATGCTACATTTGAGGTCCTGAGCGTCCCACAAAAGCCCACGTTAGGTGTGCTCCCAGAGTGGTGCTGTTTGGGGACAGCAGAGACTTAAGTGTGAGAGGGATTTTAAGTCACTGGGGGTGGGGGGAGCATGCACTTAGAGAGGACAATGGGGCTCTAGTCTCTTCCTTTTTCTCTTTTCCAGCCATAAGCAAGCAGCTCTGCTCCTCCACGTAAGCCGCCAAGATAAGTCTTCTCACCACAGACACAAAGCAATGGAGCCAACCCACTGTCGACTGGAACTTCCCGACTCTGGGCCTAAATCATTCTTTCCTCTCAGAGTACCTGCTATAGTGACACAGGCTAACAGACACAGAAAAACAAAACAAACAACACGGGCAAGACAATCAAGGCGGAGTGCTTGATTTATTCTTACTTCCTTTCAGAAAGTTTTAACCCAACAGGATAGGGGTCTAGAGCTGAGTGGTAGAGTACTTACCAAGTACACGCCTAAGGGCGTAGGCTTGATCCCTCATGCTGCCTCCACTCAGAAAAATTACCAGGAGTATGATGCAAACAGGAAGATGGAAAGCTAGCTTTGCAGAGCTCAAAACCTTGGAATAATGCCTGTCAAATTCTACATGTCTTTGTGAGATGGGTGGGTTTGTTGTTTCGTTTTCTGAAGAGAAGAAACCATGCCATGCACACCTTACGGCCCTGGAGAGGAATGTCTCCCTAGGATTCTGGACTCCCCCAGTGTAAGAATTTTAGACTGAGTTTCAGGAAAATCTTTAAGTTCTTAACACACATAGAATATCTTGTTTCACCTCCAACCCTTAGCTGTATTTCCATTCTTAGAATTCTTAACTTTAGCTTTATTTTCTGAGATAGGATCTCTAGCCTAGGCTGACTCTGAACCCCCTGTCACCAAGGATGACCCTGAATTTCTGATCTTCCTGTCCCTACTTCCCAAGTGCCAGAATTACAGGTGGGCCAGTGTGCCTGTTTTATGAAGGCCGAGGACTGGAAACAGGACCTTGTACATGATAAGCAAGCAAGCTGAGCTACACTGCATAAACTACATTTAGTTTTATGCAACAGAAAAATGGTCCCGCAAATTCACAAACCACTGACAGATCCTGCCAGAACTACCATGTTGAAAGATGAACTAAATGTTAAAATATTATAAGGGAAAAAAACCCAAACTGTAGCATTTTTTTGACAACTGACAAAAACTGCCACATTTGGACTAAACATCTGGATTAAGCAGTGGTCAGCAGGCATCTTCCACAGAGGGAAATGTACTGAAAATGATGGCAGAGGAACTAGATTTCTACTCCCCAGCGACACAAGATGGTCTGCTTACCTTGCTGCATCACTGGCTACTAATGAGCCATCAGTTTACGGTTTTCATTTACTGAACTAACAGACTATTAGAATTTTCATCTCTAAATATCTCAGTAGATACTTAAAGGGCTTCCTTTGTGATCAATTTTCAATTTCCTCAGACTGCTATAGCAATTTTTCATGTTTCCATTACTCTTAATGTTTCACATATCCCAGACTGGCTTTGAACTCACTACACAGCTGAGGATTACCTTGAACTTCTGATCCTCCTGCCGCCACCTCCCCAATGCTGGGATTATAGATTCCATTTATATGGTGCAGATGAACTCAGGGTCTCATGCATGCTAGGCCAGCATGCTACCAACTGTAGATAACACATGATTTGTGTTAACATGTGAACAGGGTCTGAACAAGGTAAGTGTATACATGCACCCCACATGTAAACATGTACCACACAGCAGTCCTTTGGGCTTTCACATACTGCACGCTTCAAGCAGCTTAGGATGGCGTCACTTGCTCAGAGCCCCTGGATTAAAAAAAAGGGGGGGGGTTCTGGCATCCGATATATGATACAAAGGAAGATAAGAAACAAATGTGACCAGTTAAAATCTTGCTCCAAGTAAGTTTGAGTATGCCAGTCCTGAGAACCAGAATTCAAGGACTTCATTAGCAACTTAAGTTCAAAAGGTGCACGACGCAGGCCCAGCCTATGCCAGACTCAGAACTCAAAGGGCTGAGGAAGGACCATCTCTTGCCTGCTTGGAAGCCTGGCTCACTTTAAGTGGTCCTGTGTCGGTGAGGTAATCTATGGTGTGTCAGTCCCAGCTCCAAAAGTGGGTGGTCTCTGCAGAGGGAGGTGCGTGCTCACTCTCCCTCTGGCTGGAGCCAGTTCCTGCAGCTGGCCTGAAGGCAGCCCGCAGACTGCACTTGCACGTCTCTTCATTTCTCACATGAGTGCCCTTCTTTGGGTCCCTTTCAACTGCCCACTTTAGATCGGCTTCATTACACCACCGCTCCATTTGTCATGTAAATTGGGGGACTCGGGGAAGTTTTTCTTTTGGCCTTGTCTACGGAAGAATACCAAGAGGTATTCAAAACGTATTAACACAAACCAATGGCACCAATAAAAGCGAAATCTCCTTAGCAACATCGTCTTGATTGCAAAGGGAGAACGGAGAGCATTTAGCAGAACACTGGCCCACATGGAAGACGCATTTGTCTGGAAGAATCCGGCACAAAGCCTAAAAGAGAGATTTTGAAAAAATCCAAAATTAACTCACAGGGAACAGTTACTCTTTTTTTCAAAAGTCCACAATTGGCTACATTAAATCTATCGTGTGCTTTTGGCTCTGCAACATTGTATCTCAGAGCTTTGCAAACTGAAATTACAACACCCTGCATGCTTCACATGAGTTACAGGGTGTTTTTTGTTTGTTTTGTTTTTTGAGTTTTTTTTTCCTCCGTTGATTTCTTTGCTAAAGCAAACAAAAAGTCCTAAGAAATATTCCTCTCACACACAATGTGAAGAAAGCTGAATGGTTATTTAGCAATATCTAAGACTGTAGGTACAAAAGGTTGTGCTGTCTCTTGGGCTTTCTGCGGTGGATTCTAAGATACTAACTACTACGGGCAGCAATGGATTTTGCTGCAGTTTCTATTTATGAAAAAAGAAATGGAATACAATTCTGAGAATGCTCTCATTTTTGTTAGAATGAAAACAGTCAAATGGAAATTCAGAAAATAAGGTATCATTAATTCTTAAAAAAAAAAACCTCTAATACAGAAATGGTTCAAGGAAACACAAAAATGCAAAACTAAAACTAAAGTTCTCTCTCCAAATGTTTCATGTAGCATCGCCATTTTGTATCTAGTAAAGCCAATTCAGGTAATGGAGGCAAAAACATCTTCACTTGCATACTACAGAAGTTTTTGTTTTCTGAGACAGTGTTTCTGTGTGTAACTTTGTACTGGAACTCCCTTTGTAGACCTCAAAACTCAAGCGATCTGCCTGCCTCTGTCTTCCCAGTGCCGGAACTAAAGGCGTGCACCACCACTGGCCAGTCTTAAAGAGAACTGAGTCTGGTATTTTTGTCAGAATTATACCTCTATGTGGCTTTACCTATGCTGAGCACACAAATACATACCTGAGAACAAAAGACTTTCTGTAAGGCTGTTAATTGAATAGACTGTGGAGGGGATGGCATGCTGTCTGATACAGCTTAATTTCAATTTATCTTGGGCCACCTGTATCATTAGCTGCTTAGCAGCCATTTCTCAGACCCTTGAAACAGGTCAAGTACTTCAAATGTATCAACAGGCCACTGGCTTCCAACTAAAAGGCTAAGAATGCCATCAGACAGCACCTGAGCCACATGGCTGACTGCAGTGACCTGGGATTTCCACCAGTGCCTGAAAAGTGCATGGACTGATGACTTTCTTTGTTCTGTTGCTATAAAAACATGAGGACACATCTGCCACACTGAAATATGGAATTTGGGATAATCTCAATCTCTTTCCAGGCCATGGCTGCTTATATTTGGCTGCAGAATAAACTCTTATTCCCTCTGAAGTAAAAGTTGTTTATGCACTGACATGTGGATATATGCATATGTATTTTCCATGTTAACAACTGGGATCTGGGTCAAATAAAATGGGACAAACCCCGTGTGGTTAAGTCACTTGACATACACAACACAGGCACTCTAAATGTGTATTTACAGGGGGTCGTGACCAGAGTTATTTCTGCCTTAACCTGAAAATTTGAGTGCCTAATAGGGTAACTGACAATCTTTGCTAAATCTGCATTCACTTCAGAATTTAAAGACAACTAAAGGAGCAAGGGCACAAGATAGAAGATGCACTTTTCCATTTGTTTTCCCAAAAGAATAAGCTTGGGCCTCAGTTAGGCAAGTGTTCCACCACCAATTGGGATGTTTGCTTTCAAGTTCACCACACCAAGTCCTAAACTCAGACTCATAAGGATGTCTATTTTATTCCCAGATATCAGTGGGAGTGTTGTCCACTGTAGGTGTGCATGGATGTGGACCACAGACCCTTCTCAGTCCACAAGTTTCCTGAGAAGTGATTTAGATGGACTGTTATACTTCACTCACTAGGCTCTGCAAAAACAAAATGATGTGCTATAGTTTAACTCTAGCTACAGCATTATCTGTTGAAACCATGTGCTGCAATAGATTCTGCTAAAAAAAAAATATCAACTTTTTTCTTTTTGTTTTTTTTTTGAGACAGTTTCTCTGTGTAGCTTTGGAGCCTGTCCTGGAACTCTCTGTAGACCAGTCAAACTCACAAGAGATCCACCTGCCTTTGTCTTCCGAGGGTTAAAATTAAATGCATGCGACATCACTGCCTGGTTCAAAATTCAACTCTTAAGCAGAGGGAATGAGCTTATTAATTTAGTGGCTTCTAGATTTTTTTTTCTGGGAGTTGGTGGGGACTTAAGACAGGGCCTCACTATGGAGCCTTGGCTGGCTAGAGCTCATTCTGTAGACCAGGTCGGCCTCTAAATCAGAAAACTTGTTTCTGCCTGCTGAAGTATGGAATTAAAAGGCAGGGATCAACAGACCCAGCTTTCCTTTTAGACTTTAAGTTTGATAGTGTTTATGTCAAGAGAAAGAACTGAACAGTTTACTAAACTAGGAACCAGGAGGAAGCAACTCACAGCTCTATCACTAACACTATCACCAACACTCTCTTCTCTCTTGTTCTTTGAGACTGTCTAGCCTCTATTACCTTGCCACAGCCTCCAGAGTGCTGGTACCCAGGTTTGTACCAGGCCCCGGGGGAAGGCATCTTCTGCTGAAGGTTGGTTGATGCTGTTTCTTTAAACAAATGTAACAGCAATAGAAGCTAATTCACCAAAAACAAAATGCTTGGTGTTCAATCCACTAAAATATGTCTAAGTTACATAGCTAATAGGGCAATGTAATATTTTTCAAAAACAGAAAAAGCAGTCAATTCTCAAGAGCACTGTGTTTAGGAATGTAAGAGAGAACATGGGTTTATGATCTCACATATAACTACGTTTTAAAAGACCACAGAAAATTGTTCTCAGTATTATAGTCAACATTTCCCCAATCTTTAAACACACAAAATATTTAAAGTACATATGGGGAATACCCCACCTCTAATTTTTAAATTTTTTTAAAATTTATTCTTCTTTTGTATAATAATCCTGACTGCAGCTTCCCCAGTCTTTCCCCTACTCTCAGTTATACTCCAGTTCCCCCTCCCCCAGAAAAGCAGGCCTTCCAGGGACAATAACAAAACATGGCACAAGACAGACTAAGACCAGACATAAATCTTCACATCAAGGATGGATAAGGCAAGCTGACAGGAAGAAAAGGGTCCCAAGGGCAGGTAAAAGAGTCAGGGGACCCTCAGTCCCACTGTCAGGAGTCCCCCAAAATTCCAGGCCAATAATCATAACATATATGTAGAGAACCTAGTGCAGACCCATGCAGGCTCCACAGATGCCACTTCAGTCTCTGTGATGTTCCCCCCACACCCATGAGCCCTGTTTATTTGATTTGGTGGGCCAGGCTTTCATGATGTCTTCGACCCCTCTTGGTTCCCAAACTTCTTCCTCCCCCACTTCTTCCTCAGGGGTTCACCTGAGCACCGAGGAGAGGGACACGGTGGAGACGATAACCTGCGCTGTCTCTCCACCTAAGTCTGGCTGACCCCACCTCTATGTTTAAACACAAAATTTAACAATAGCTCATTTATGCTGACACTCTACATCCAAATAATTATCATTAAACCTCTAGGTACGTGCTCTCACATAAAACTTAATGAGTAAGAAAAAATAACAAAGGTAACATCATGAGGTAGTCATAGCTTCTTCTTTTGACAATGAAAGCAAAAATAAAGAGGCCAAATAATTTGATGACCCTGTAATACACCAGAAATACCCTGAAATCAAGATGAGCATCTTGCTGGCACCATAGCTAATGCCCGTAATCCTCAGTTGCACAGTAGGTTTGAGGCCAGCCTGGACTACATGAGAACTCATCTCAAAATAAAACAGGATCAGCATCTGGAAATCTGTTTTCAGTACTATTAGAATAATGAAAATATTAGCCTGTGATCTTGGTACTGTAGGCTAGGGAAGGGGATGAGGGTTGAAGACTAGGCTGGATTATGTAAGACTCTATCTGAAAATAAAACAGGAGAAAATAAGAATGAGAAAGAATTACATTTTCAATGGTTTCTTTGATAAATGAAGACAAAAGGCAGTTCTGAACTATTCCCAGGTCTAGATAATACTGGACCACTGGGAATGTAGTTCAGTGGCAGGGTGCTGCAGATTATCTCCCAGGCCTAAAGTAACAGAACCAGCACAAGGTTTAACAGGATAGAAGGGCCCACAACTAGATGCTGGTGCAGTGTCAAAGACAATTTGGAACATATTTTACTTCTGATTCAGTACTAGTAATCAATAGCAAATTAAAGTAAATCTGTACAATGAAACTTCAGGCATGGAGCTAAATTTCACCTGGTAAATTGTAAAGCCAAACATCATGAAAATTGAGACAGTCTGATTATGTACAGAACAACATAAAAAAGTGGCGTATCTGAACTTGTGCAAATAGAGGTCCCAACTGCACAATCCCCAGTGAGCATCTTCCACGTGACCGCAGTGGAAGCTGTCCAGAGCTGGATAGCTAGCTTGTGTCTACAAAGGATGCAATCAGAAACACTCCCCAAACCACAGGAAACCACTACGGGGAAAGGTGTGGTTCTTCCTGACTGAAAACTATTCACGTACAAAATTATTCTAGTAATTAGTTGAACTCATGGTTTATTGTTATCAAGGTTTTGTTAAATTTATTTTGTGGATTTTAAGGCAAAATTACATAGTTTATATTCTAAAGAACTGGAATCTAGTCATTAAAGACTCTTGGTATAATATCTGCTGGTAACTTAGATAGAGAAAGGCAGCAACATTCACCTCAAAGCTAAAAATGTCACATCAGTTTTAAAACTGCTACTGAACTCTGGAGTAGTGATTTTAATCCAAATAGCCACAGATGTGTGTAAAATACAACAGTTTGTAAAATATATTGTCTGGGAAAAGAGTTTCTATGTAGCAATAGTGACTACTTGTAAAAAGCCAATAATGTACAAAAAAAATCATAGTTAATTTATTGGCTTATATACAAACCTACACATTGGATTATCTCATAGTAATCTACTTCCTTGGCCAGTCTAAAAAGCACCAATGGTTCATGACTTACAAACTTAAGATCAGAAAACAGGGGCTGAGGAACTACCTTCAGTTTAAGTATTTCCTTGGACTGTTTGATGTTCACATAACAAGGGTGCCTCTGATATATAATTTCCAGTACATGGGAACTTAAATTTATGATTAAAAAAACAGTAATACTGTAAGCCATTAGTAAAAACTCTAAATGCTTGAGGTGGGGTGGTTTATGGTAACGCACATACAATGCACCATGGTTCTTTTCTGTGTACATTTGAAGTGTGGGAGTGCACATTTTCAGCAGGGAACACATTTCTAATTACAGTTGTAAAGCCTTTAAAATCCTATACTTAATATTAGTTGTGAAGATAGTCTTACAATATAATTTTGAAACTGCAACTGACCAACAGGAGACAAACGGCCTCTTAACTACGTCAAAGTTTCCTCTGCAGCCCACAGCTATGGCATTCTAGAATGACAGCTGTGTACAGGGAGCACTGTTGTGTAGTCTGCACGGTCATCATGGTTTGCTGCTCTTTCTGAAGCCTGAGTAAGTTCAACACTGTGTGAATACACAATCATTTCACACTGAAACACAGAAAACACTGGAGTCTGGAACAGCATTACTTTGAAGTGTACTACTTACGGCTGGTAGGACATACCTACCCTGGCTAAACAAAGATTAGATAAAGGGGTGAACCATTTAAATCCTTTGTACTCTGAGTGCTTCACAGAGAAGTTTTCTATGAATTCAAGATGTTAAGTTCATGTGTGTGCGTGGGGGGGGCACGTTGGGACTCTGTCTTAAGTCAAAGTTTTAAAGACAATTCCTGAAGTCCCATATAGGATATGAGATACTGGCATTTAGCTATTCAAATCTATATAGAAGCACAGTACTTTAGAGAAGTACAAAGAAACACTTTTTAAAAATACAGGTATATAAATTAACAAAATTGGTATCTAAAAGGTTTAATACAGGGAGGAAGGTAGCGGTACCAATTCTTAATACAAATTATTAAACATAGTTTATATAATTTCAAAGTTATTCACATTATTGCTCGATACCACAACTATATGGAACAAGTTCTCAACACAAATTTAAACGTGTATAATTTTAGGCTTATAAAAAAACAAAGTCTACACAGAGGCCATTCAAAAATCTATAGTGTGGATATATGTACAACAGAACAAAAAAAAATGTATGTGTATATTTAAAAGCAATAAGCTAATCTGATCTGAACTTAAATATCCAGTTTTCAATCAAAATTATATAACTGGATTGAAAATGAATGGGTAGATTGAAAATGGTATTAAACATTTATTTCTTAGTAACTATCTACTCTATATAATAACACATCGGTGTTATATCAGATAATTTTTAATTCTAGAATTTGTTTGATTTCCAAACTATTCAGAAACACATTCACTCCATAATTATGTTAGATGGGAAACATATTTTACTTTTAATTTAAAAGGGGGGTAATTCAAACATCATCAAGCACAGCTGCTGTCCTGCCTGAAGACAGAGACTACTCTACAGTGAGTTCACGGAGCTCTAGAAACTGCTGCTGTGGGCACACTATTTGTGATGTGTCTCTTCTAGGAAATTTATCACTTTTGAAGACAGAGATATTTTCAAAACCATTGCTACTTCTTCGTAAAGCTAAAGTGTATCTGCCAAGACAGACAGAGCATCAGGAGCTGTGTGAGAAAGGTCAGCTCGGTCCAAAAGGATATGCGAGAAAACTTACTGTCTTCAAATAACTACTGTGACAAATTCTAAAGGTACAAAAAGTACAAGAGCATGTTAGAGCAGACAAGGATGCTTTTCTTTGTTAAGGAATTGATAAATAAAGGATTGTGTGAACCTTTTTGACAAAATAACAAAGTCTGGCCATTTTTATGCTAAGTTCAAATGTATTTTTTTTTTAGAATACAAAAAGTAATCCTTGAAAATCAGAATACATAACAGAAAAGAGCACAATAACTTAAGTATTAAACATCTGTATGAAATAACTTGCAAAGTCTGACAAATATGCACACACAGAACATGCGGTTATTTAAAAAAACAAAACAAACAAAAACACCACCCCATTCTGTAGAACCACCATCATGTCACCAGCAGGAGAGCACCGAGCAAGGCACCATTGGAAAGACAACACACTTGCAAAGTCTCTATAAATAAAGCAAATGCTAATCTGGTCGAAAAATCGGTGTCTTTGGTAAAAATTCTATGAGGATGACCTGTAAAAAGAGAAAAAAAAAGGGGGGGTTTTAAACAATTTAAAGCAGATTTTTTTTTCTTAACTTTAAAACATGCCATATTCTACTTTTTAAATTTTTTTCTTTAAAAAAAAGACATAAGGATGGGTGATAGTGGCTCATGCCTTTAATTCCAGCACTTGGGAGGCAGAGGCAGGAGGATCTCTGTGAGTTCAAGGCCAGCCTGGTGTACAGAGCGAGTTCCAGGACAGCTAGGACTGTTACACAGAGAAACCCTGTCTCGAAAAACAAACCAAACAAACAGTCAGAGTGGAAGGAGACTCACTGGGAAGAGCAAGAGGGAGGGGCTCAATGAGAGCAGGGCAGGGACAAGAGAGGGTAAAGGAGGGGAGCACAAACATACATTATACATGTATGAGAACGTCATAATGAAGCTCAGTAAGGACAGTTAGTACATACTAACAAAACACAATTTTGTATTTTGAAAATCCACACATATTTCAAACTTTAATTTTATCCTTTTTAAAGACAGGCCTTGATATCATAGAAATCTCTATACCTGCTTCTAAAGTGCTAGCATTAAAGGCATGTACCACCACAACCACCTTAATTTTATCAGTTTTAAAAGACATTTATTTATCTGATAACCCTGAACCTCATCACTGAGTTTTCTTTTTATTTCTGGACCTTCACTGAGTGTGAAATATCCTTCAATTCTATGAAAAACAACAACAACAACAACAACAAAGTAAAATAATGGAAGTCTGTTGTGGGATATTTGTACACTGTGAAGATGTATTGCTGTGACTGGTGTAATTAAAGCTGAATGGGCAATAATGAGACGGGAGAGATAGGCAAGAGTTCCAGCCGGAGGGAGGGAGAGGAGACAGGATGGGAATAGAGTTAAGGTAACTGAGCCACATAAAAGAACACAGATTACAAGATATGGGTTAATTTAAGTTATAAGAACTAGTTAAGAACAAGGCTAAGCTAAGGCTAAGCTTTCATAATTAATAATAAGTCTCCATGTCTTTTTTTTTTTTGAGCTGGCACTCCCCCCACCCCAAATCCTTCTATAGAAGTCCAAGAAGGTAATTAGAGGCAGGTAACATACGTGTTCCACTTGATACACTGGAGTAGCATGTGTCTGCGTGCATGCCTCAAAGAATGAGAAATACTGAAAATTGAACATGGGGTTTCAGTGTACAGTTCTACGTGAACTAATGATCTAGACCAGATAGGCACAATGGCTTTGTAGGGAAGGCATTTACTTCTAAGTCTGATGACCTGAGTTCAAGCCCAGGGACTCCCATGGAGAAAGAAGAGAATTCTTTTGGGGTATCCTCTGACCCCTACACATACACTCACATAGATAAAGGAAATAAATGTAAACCAGTTCTAGGACAGTCAGGGCTACATAGTTAGACACTATCTCAAAAGAACAAAAGATAAAAACAAAAATCCAAAATTCCGAAGCTTTGCTTTTTCTATCATACAGTTTATATAGTTAATCGCTATTTGTATTAATATTTCTTCCCTTTAATCAATTCAATCCCACAGGTCTTCTCTATGTCCTAGAACTGCTTACATTTTACCATGGCAGGATGGAGGAGCTCTGTAGGACTATTTATTCCCTTTCTTCCTCCCTCTGAATCTTTTTAAGAGCTGGAATTTACTCAGTAAGTAAGGCTGGCCTTGACCTCGGCCCTCCGCTCCTCCCCAATCCCTGTAAGTGCTGGGGTTATAGTCAGGAGCTACCCTGCTCAATTTCTACACACTTATTGTGCTCATTCTATCTCTGCCTCTTCCCTAGATTTCTTGATTGCATTCTGGGGTAGTGATTTCTTAGGAATGTCTGCTCTGAAACTAGCAGTCCTCTGGAGACCTTAGCCCCTGGAAAGGAGCGATCACAGGTGTGAGCTTCTAACCCAGCTATTCCTTTTCCCCAAGCCCTTCTCTTCCTGGATTAGCAAAACTAGTCAAGTTCAAACACCCTCTACTGTATTCTCTGGGAACCAAGCAAACACTGGCTGCAGGGACATACATGCAGGCAAAATACTCATACACTTAAAATAAAAACAAAAAATCTTTTAAAAAATTATGTGAACAATAAAAAGGCCAAACTTTATAAAAAGTACCTTTGACAAATAGATACAATAAAGCATTTTGATTGTTGAAAATTTACTTGATGAGACTATCTTCTAAAGTTGGAAACTTGTTTTTCTCAAAGGTTGGGTCTTGACATGGAGGCTCTGATCAAGTGCTTTGTTAACCATCTGGGCCAGGAACTTTAATTTTCATTCTTGAATTCTACTAGCTTTTTGATTTGCCTCAAGAAGAAAAGCACTTCCATTTTTGGTTCACAAACACACCTTTCCCTTTCTAGTCACCCTGCAGGAAGCCTTAGGAGTCACCTTAGGTCATCCTGGCCTATTATTTACTTAGAAAATATTCACTAGCTAGAATATGTTCTCACTAAGGGCACTTGTTCAATGCACAGCTCTAGTCAAACTACCTCTGTTACTCATCCCACCACATTCAGACAGCATTAAGGAAAGGGAAGGAGAGAGCGTAAGAACCCGAGGAAAGGAGCATCAGGTAACCCTGTCTCCTGCACCTGTGAGATCACAACAGCTATGGCGACCTGCACAAGATTCTGCAGGTTCCAGGCTAGAGAGGGAAGGAACCATGCAACCTCGCCCCTTAACTGAGAAGCGACTGACAATTCCTAACTGCTGGGAGAGGGAAAGTCACTTTTCTTCAGGGTATAATAGGCACTGGTAAGCTACTGATCAAGTAGATAATCCTATACCAATGCACATGCCAGCAACCCTAATTAAACTCAGCAGGTTATTTTAAAAAAGAGAAAGATAAAAGATAAACATGGAGTGTAGGAGGGGTTGTGTTGGGAAAAAGGGCTCCAGAGGAAGGGTGGAGTAGAAGTTAAGATATTGGGAGGAGGGGAAGTGAACAAAAAACATTCTATATGTTTGAAATTGTCCAAGTATTAAAAAAAATATGTTAAAAAAAAGCAGAGGGGGAGTGGGGGGAGGGGGAGGGAAATGGGATGAGGGGAGGAGGTGAAAATTTTTAATTAAATAAAAAGCGGGCTGGAAAGATAGCATAGTGGTTAAGAGCACTGGCTGCTTTTGCTGAGGACCTGGATTTGCTCTCCAGCACCCACCTGGCGGCTCACAACTTCAGCTCTGGGAGATCAATGCCCTCTTCTGGCCTTTGAGGGCACCAGGCACAAATATGGTGCATGCAGTCAAAACATTCATACATATAAAATAAAAATAAATACATCTTTTCAAAAAGTACTTTTTTCTCCACCCAGCTTCATCTGTGCTCGATTTCCCTGTTTCTCATGCTTGTCACCTATAAATAAATGGATGGACCAGATGAAAAGATTCTTCGTAGCTCTAAATGTTAATGACTTAAATGACTTCCAAGTTCTCATTGGCTAAATATTTTGTCATTCAAACATATCTTCCACTGTAATGTTTTTAAATTTCAGACCCCGGAATGAGCATACCATTTCATAGTACATATGCAAAGTGTGAAACAGTTGCTATTTTTTATTTTTATTGTTTTGCTAAATGGATATACATGTACTATTCGTGTGCACATAAACATGCACCATGAGTATGCCTGGTTAGCAGAAGAGAATGTCAGATACTCTGGGACAGGAGTTCTAGACATTATAAGCAGACATGGAGGTGCAAGGTTAATAAGTACTCATAACTGATGAGCCAACACTCCAGTCAACATGACTATTTTTGACGCTATCTGAATCTGCTTTAGTTTTGAAAGAACAATGCCCTGAAAACGTGTTCCTTCACAAACCACACACATATTTCATACCTGAGTAACAACAACAACAGTTTTGCATTGCTATTTCTTCTTTTTAGATTATCTCTAACAGTCAAAATATAACGAAGGGAAAATACTTTGTTTTAACAATCAGAGTTTATATAAGTAACAGAAAAAGGCATATAGAGTTAGAAAGGCTCGATTCATTACATAAAGTAGACTGTGTGTGACTATGATGCTCAAATGAGTTTAAAGAGTTTCTGAAGCTTTGTTTATTCCTATTTCAACCACCACAAACACACATCATTCTAAGAACATCTAAAAATCACCTTAAAAGTCAATTTAAAGTACTTTTGTAGACCTATGATCGTGTGAAATACAATTCTTTAAAGTGCTTAATTATGTAAAAGTCCAAGGTAAATTAAAAAATTTCATGAAGTATACAGTTTAGAATGTTTTAAAAGCTATTAATTTGTTGTTGGACGAAGGCTGGGGCAGACTGAAGGGCCACTGGCACTGGCACTGGGATTTAGCTCTACTGCATGTACTGGATTTTTGGGATCCTATTCTCTTTGGATGAATACCTTGCTCAGCCTGGATAGGTAGGGAGGGCCTTGGACCTTCCACAAAGCAATGTGCCTCACCCTCTCTTAGGATTAAATACGGGTGGGATGGGAGGGTGTGTGGAGGGAATGGGAGGAGGGGAGGGAATTTGGATTGGTATTTTTTTTAAAAATCTAATAAATTAAAAAAAAAGAATTGAAAGTATTAAAGAAAGAAAAAGCTACTAATTTAATTTTAATGAGAAAATTTCTTAAAGACAAAAGAAAATCCAGTTCATATGCTGTATGAATGAATGTTCTTCATAGAGTTCCACTTAGAAATCACATAATTTAGATTTTTCTTTTCTCAGGACAGGAGATCAAATCCCTTGTGTGGTAGGCATGTGCTCTACCACCAGGTATAACCAGCTTGTTATTAACTTTCATTCTTTTTCCTATCGAAAGTAAATAAAAAAAAAAGTAATTAAAGCTTCAGGTTTAAGCTTGGTGTTCTGGTTTAAAAATGTATAACAGCAAATTTTATTTCATGAAATCCTTGAAATGTCCCAAATAGCTATTCCTGTCCTCCCAATGATAGGGCTCTTACCATGGATGATGAAATGACTAGTACCTGGCCAGGTCAACCTCAAATGGGCCACTCAAGCTATTCCATTTTATGCTGATAATGAAGCAGCACACGTCTTTCTCACCCTCAGAATTTAACATGTGATCATAGAGGTAAGACCTAAATTACTAAGTTTGTGAACAGAGATAGTTTGGGGGTTGAGGAAAGAACATAGAAAATATCTTTGATGTTAAAGGAGAGAAAGGAGATTTGGTTGTCTGATAATGGAAGAGTCAGGAAACTTTAACAAATCTTTTATACATATACACAATGAGGGTTATATTGCTTCAAAGAACAGTGAAAATCCCTCAGAAATGCAACACCAGATCCTTCACAAAGCCTGGTTTTTAGTTTCAACAATTATTTCCTTTCTTATATCTTTTTCTTTTAACCTAATAACCTTTCCATGTTTTAAAGTAAAACACTCAAGCTCAAGGAAGAATTAATAAATTCAAATTTTCTTAAAGTATTCTGAACTTTTCAAAAAGAAAACAATTATTCAAATAAACCAGGGCATCAATAAACTAAAATTCTAAAATGGTTGTGTGTGCACATTTATGTATGGGTATTCAAAATCAGTCATGTTTTAAAGGACAAAACAGGTTGGCCAATATCTGTTTACATTTAACATAACTGTACAAAGCAATGTTCTAGTAACCCTTCGGAAAACCCTCTAAGGCCATGAGGTACACAGGCAGCCGAAGTCTATAAAGGCTTCTCAGGCTCCAACAGCTTGGCTGAAAAGTTCTTTTCCATACTTGGAAACTTGATTAGCATTATATAAAAACGCCATATCTGACGTGCTGCGTAACCAAGGTTGTGGTTATTCTTTATACAGCATCTAAAATTTCACACTCCATCAACACATGTTCAGCCCATTTTATCTTGGCAATTAATTTATTATTTTTCAGAACACAGTGAAGCCTTGTTTTCAAGTCATTCATAACTTTATAAATCAGTCTTGCACATGGAACCCAGGCATCTGTGAACCGTAGAAAATCCTTGCACTCAGGAGATTAAGCTCCTGACACCTTTGCTGATTAATAATCATGGAAAGAATAAGATCAGAAACAAAATAAATGATCATTTAATAGAGAAACTCACAAAACAGCCCTTTAACTTACATATTCCATCATGTTGTTCGTTTCACATTTCCTTTTGCTCAGTCTCCAGTGCAAGCACAGCTAGACACGAAAGAGGGCAAAGGAAGAGAAATGAGCTCCATTTTCCTGGGCACAAGACTCCCCATTCGTCCATCTTTCATATTTTCAGCCCAACAAAAGCATCTGTTTCCATACTGTGCAATTCAGACCCAACAGTACGAAGCTGCTCCCCGCAGCACTCACCTTGTGGTATAACCTATTGTTTTCCCATTCTAATAACTTCTCGATCGATCTTCGTGTCTGGAAGACAAATGGGGGGAAAGTTTACTCTTGACTGGTTTTAGAGAAGCTGTTTTGCAGCTGCTTTTTGTGTGAAAGGGGAAGAAGTATAAAACGATGACAAGGCAAGAGTGGTCTGCACTCGTCATGGTCCAGCACTAAGGCACAACCTCACATGAATTTTCCTTTAAATACAAATGCTTATATTTCAAAGTATTTTGAATTTACTAGCCTTTGATTTAAAACTATTAGTCTAAACAGCAAATGTCATTTTATTTACTTATTTTACTTAAATCTCCACTTCTTTAGGAAACATTTTGCAGTATTTAAAAAGTAATGAAGGTTCCTTAATCTTTATTTTTAAAACAATAATAATTTAAATATTAGTTAACAAAATATCAATGGCCTTTAGAGTAAATCTTAAAAAACACAAACTACTAACTGAAGGTTAATAAAGGGGGAAATGAGTTATAAAATCAAACTAATTTTAGGATTGTATGACAAAATCAGTTTGATGATTATTGCAATTTTCAAACAGAGCCAAATTTTTATTTAAAGCAACATCAAAGTGCTATCTGGGAGTAAAATTCTATTCTTAATCCAAGGATACTATTTCAAGAGGCTTCCCTCTGTTGCTGTAACATAGACCATACAGCACGGACCGCTTCTTGCTTAGGGGTGTGAATAAAGAAGCTAACGCATGGAGCCAGGTGTCTGGATGAGCCCAACTCTCCGCAGGTGCAGGAGTGACATTACTGCTGCTAGGTGATCAACTGCAACTTGATGCAGCTGTAGCTTTCCTGCAAAAGAAGAAGGTGTCTACTGATATAAATGTGGGCTAAGTACGTACTGATCATGGCATGAAGACTTGAATGCCAACCAAGACTGAGTGATGTGAAAAACTGATAGGAACATGCTGGTTTTAAAGTCTGTTACGTAAAAAAGTTAAGATTTATTTAAAGTGTCTACTGCAATCCAGTTCCAGGACTACATTTCAGCATGTTGAACTGCTAGAAAGACACTGAAGTCACATAGGCGCCAATTATAATTCATATTATAGCTAGCATCAAACTACCATGAGTGCTTATATTCTCCGATTTTTATGTCATAAAAATCGGAAAATCAACTATTTTCTGGCAATCATGTCAATGACTAATTTATTACAATTTTTTGAAGTCTTTTCGGCCAGAATTTTAAAGAAAAAGTGCCCTTGTTAGCAATGATGAGCAGCCCTCGCTTGTGCTCTCCTTTTAGATGAAAATAGGGCAGCGGCTATGGTCACACTTTTTGTTAATTTAGTTGCCAGTCAGCCCCAAATCAAAAGAAAATAAGGCTGCAGAGTGTAATTAACATTCGGTTCAGTCCTTCTGTCCCTTGTCTAGCCCCCAAGCTTTGTTAAAATTGCCATCTGAATGCTGAAGGCTGTAGGGAAATCGATTTGATTCTAATCGCACCATGAAAAGAACATGATCTAACTGCTTTCAGCCCTCCGTAAATCTGTACTAGGTCTTTAGCACAATGCAACTTCCAATTTAAAAAGCACTGAATGTCTCGTCAATGACTTTGTGAAGAAAAAAGAACAAGGAGCAGACATAAAAATTCCAATAGTTGTTTAAGCATTAAAGTTCATTTGCATCACAGCGAACCTGAAAAGGGCTGACCTCTCAAACCGCCTCTCAGGTCTATGAAGTTGTAGCCTTGACAAGCTCACATTGACAGAGCTCATTGACTCTGAAAGGCTACTCTATCAATGGTGAAAAATGGCAATAGGTTCTACTATGAGCAGGCATCTGCCTGCCCACCCGCTGCTAAACCAATGGTAAAACCGTTTCAAAACCTGAATCCACCTTGTAATCTTCCTTTCTAGGACCTTTTAATAATAGATTAAGATTACTATACAATTTGAGGTTTTACTTTTACTGACGATTTAAAAGAAGATGGGGAAAATTAAAGAAATCGGGAGAAAGAAAATTAAAGAAATAGGGAGAAGCAACTTTTGAAGTCTGTTGCTTTATTTTAAAAGTATATAAAAGTAGTTCCTAAAAACTTAACACTACATTCTGCAAATATTTATTATTCAAAGAAAAGACTGGTTATTACCATATCAAATTACCAGAATGTATAAGCCATGCTATACAGCCAGAACTCTCATTATCATACATACATATATACACATGCACACCTACACATAACATTTACCAACTTAAAAATATTTACTTCTACTTAAATCAAATACCAATATTTGTGTAAAAGATAATTACAAAGTATGAACGTAAAATTCTAAAATATTTATGTAGGAACTTCAAATTTATTCTTCGCCTCTAATTAGGAGTTTAATGACAGGGTTGGGTATAATTGTATCCCATAATATTAAGAATTCTAAAGCAAACAAAGTTTGCTATGCCATATTCTGCATAATCATCTGAATATTCAATATTTCTACACTGTTGAAGTCTGGAGTAAAGCTGTGAATTAGCACCATCTAATCTTGCTATAAGACGTCTCTCCTGCTTGACAGGTGAAAAAAAGGCACTTGCACGTGCAGCTTAATTACTCACTGCACTTGACATCTCAATGATTTACAGAGAGGAGCAGGTGAGAACACACAAAACCAGAAAGGAGCCCTTGATTTGAGAGGAACGTTTCCAGCACACTAAGGTGACAAGTAAGTGATTCCATCAATGATTTGAAAAAAAAAAGAAACTGTGCCACAAATTATTTGTTAGTAACAACAAAAGATCAAATTAAATGGAAGAAAAAAGGCTTAACCATAGAGAATATTTAATACTATGCAATTATTTTTAGTTCACAAAATCAAAATATATTTTCAAGATGAAGTACAATACCAATCTGGCAGATAGTGGGAGAAAATATGACATTTCAGCATTATAAAAGCATTTCAAAGCTTTTAAACTTCAGTGGGAAGAAATCACATTTTAGTTACTGTCTTCTAGAAACAAAAGTTAAGAGTTTATGTCCTCAGGGTTGTCAGACTCTAATGAAATACTAAAATTCAACACAGCCAAACCTGATGTCTATTAACCAGAAAAGCAAATATAATCATATAAATACTTGTCACTTAATTTTAAGTGATTATACTGCCTAGCAAATTCAAAATACTCTAAGTTAATAGGATCAGAAATATATATAACACGAAATATCAACAAAACATTATCCTTCTAGGTCATTTCCTAAAATTAAGTCATATTATCTTCCTTAGAAGAATTTACTGCTTGAGAGAAATACCAGATTGATAGTCATGGGAACTGAAAACCTTCTGTTTAGCTGAAAGAACAGGAGAAAGGGCAGTGCAGGCTCCAGTACAAGTTCCCTACAGTGGCCTTAATCCTTTTCACTATCACAGGCTGGGTGGAAAGACAGGTTAGTGTTCTTTATAAATGAATCCTCATCCTTCTGCCTAGGCTGTCAACAAGAAACCTACTTTCATTACATGGAGTCTTGAACGAGAAGAACCGAGACCACCAGCTTACACCACATAGGCAGAACAAGGCTTTGTAAGATGCTGTCACACAGCAGGCCTGAGTTAGAAGGGCAATTCTCAGCATCTGGATCCCACCAAACTTACTCATCAAAGCTTATTATAAATGGCAATTTTTAAACAACAATATCAACATATTTTCATTACACCACCTTTACAGTTGTATTTTTCTCACTGCCGGGTCGTTCTAACACAGTTGCCTGGCTCTATTGGAGTGACTAAAACCATTTCCATTACTGAACAGGCATATAGACTTTTGGGTTTATTTTCTGTTGCCTTTGGCACAAATTTTTGATAGAACCATGGAAGAGTCAGAACATAAAAATTACAAAGAAAATTAAAACAACAGAATTTATAAAATGGCTAAAAGGATGATTAATCACAATTAATAGCAAATATGGCATACAATTATACTTCTAAAGAAGAATCAAGAAGCAATTTAAAGTAAGTTTAAAACAGTAAAACATAAACCACCAAAATCTTAACTACTAACATAAAATTTAGACTTCCTTAAAATTAAAATTCGATTTGAATTTAATTTTTTTAGGGCCTTTGTGTAGCTGTCCCTAAGCACTCTACCCTCCTAAGGAATGAAGTAATAATTCCATACACAAGTTCACAATATGAGCCACTAAACATAAATGAGTCTTACAGGACAAGAAGCCAGTTACGTCATCTTGAATTTGTTACCACCATTACTTAATATTCATCACCAGTGATTAATTTATTCAAATCAGTTGTTTGAAAAGATGGTTTTCAAATTTTTACAACTATCTACATAAGTTCAACAACTCAAACCTGCAATTAAAACTTACTTTAACTGGATTTGTTCACTGTATTAAACAATATCAACACAAATTTCAAATGTTCAATTTCTTATTTAAAACACTTTGAAATTCAAACTGATAAGTTTGTAATTTGTCAATTAAAATTTAACTAGAATAATGCCTCTAATGCATCCATCAATTATACAAATGGAAATAAGAGAAACAATAACGGTTTGGGGCTATTAAAAGGAAACTGTATAATTTAGAATGGATTACTTCAACTAAAGGAACAATTACTTGAATCACTTCCGTTTGTTCTGGATTAATGTTAAAACTCACATTCCAGTGGTAAACTGAAAATTAAGTGTATCTCAGTATCATTACGAACCTGTAATTCTCCAAGATAAACAAAAATATGAACTGATTCCACAAAAGAAATTTTAAACAAACTTCCTTCCCGTTATGTAAAAATACGTCTTAAAATCTGTATATGAACACTGACCTTTAAAGTGTGGCTGTAGCAAGGAGTCCTGACCAGCTTTAGGACACGTTGCTGCTTGTTAGAAGGGAGCATTTGCCCAACAAAAACACCCTCTTTCTACAGAGCTCGGGGTGACTTTAAAGAAGCTCAGTAAAACACAATTACATGGCATTTCATCAAGTTAGCAAGTGAAAGTGAATCTTAATTTTTTTAAGGTTATACTGGTACTTCATGGTTTTGAATTTTTCTAAAACAAAAGGGCACGTCAAGCACATCCATAAAATGCTGCACAATTTTAAAGGGAATTGATACTTGAGAACAACATTTGAGAAAATTTTGTGATAAAACTAAAATTTAATTTCATGTAACAGAAGAAAACTAGAAAAACTCTGTGAGTGAAATAACTTCCATTAAGATAAAAATACTATTAAGGAGTAATTATTCTCCTTAAGTATAATTCTGGGTTTTGTTTTGTCTTAATTATAGATTTAAAAAAGAAAATTATGTAATAAAAAAAGAATCAGTGCTTAGAACTGACAGTGAGGGAAAACTGCAAAACTAAAATCCACCAGATTACAATACAGCAGAAGAAACAAGATTGGAAGCACCAGGTATGTGTGGCTTGTCACTCAGGATCTGAGCACGCCAGGTACTTTCCTTCCAACAAGACTATTAGGCAGTGTGGACTACTTTCATCTCATATACAAAAATGGAATCTTCCAGAGGACAAGAAACTTAGAGCTCCACTAAAGTGGTACAGCAATCTAAAACCAAGGCTATAGAGCTAACAATCTCATGTTTCCATCATAAGACAGAGCTATGAGTATGTGAAGAGTATGTTTCTGAAATGATTCTAACAGAAATGTTTACTACTACATGCAAGTTACCTAAGTTACTAACAAGGTTATCCACCTTAAATAACCAATTCACTCTAAAAGTATGATTAATATATTCAAGAAAAAAAGAGGAGAAAAATGAATGAAAACAGAATTTCAGAATTCACTAATTCTAGTCAGAGAACATGTGTTAAGAAAATAAACTGGAGCCAGGCGGTGGTGCCGCATCCCTTTAATCCCAGCACTTGGGAGGCAGAGGCAGGTGGATCTCTGTGAATTCTCTCTCTGAAATGGAGGCCAACCTGGTCTACAAGTAAGTTCAGGGCAGCCAGCACTGTTACAGAGAAGCCCTGCCTTGAAAAAACAAAAACTAAACAAACAAAAAAGTTGGGCAGAGGGCTGGAGAGATGGCTCAGCGGTTAAGAGCATTGCCTGCTCTTCCAA
>LOEQ01002132.1:99273-117084 GCA_001685075.1 Bramus lutescens | reverse complement strand
ATAAGCTAGCCATGCGGGAGCTGGGCCGGACGAAAAGCAGGGCCTTCTCCCCAAACACTACAGGTGACGACTAATTTAGCAGCTTCTGCTAAAAGAGGATTGTCACTGGCTGGGCTCTTCTTGAGTCTTGTTATGAGGGGATAGATAAACGGGACAGCCAATCTGTCCAGTGGTTCACAGTGAATAAAGATCACAATAGCAGTCAAGAGTTGACATACTTTGGCCAACATTTTTTGTAGTGTTTAGGCCTGGAGTGCACCTGTAGCTTTTGTCTTTCTTTTATGAAACCCTCCTCCCCTGTCCTGGGCGAGCTCATCCACGGCTTACACATTACCAGTCTGCTGTTACTGTCACTCACTGAATGGCATTTTGGGATGTCCTCAAAAAATCTTTAAAAAGTCTCCAGTTTCATATCATAGTTGTTTGATAGATAACTGGTTTCTTTGTAGTCTAAAATATTTTATTTAATGAAATATTTAAGATCCATTAAATATTACATTAAGATAGTATTTATAGGCTTCTTAAGACTACCAAAGTGGTCCATGACAAATGAAGGGTTGGAAATTCCTAATATTCTGTCTCCATCTTACAAAGGTGCTTTAATACTCTCAATACATCCATGAAATGTTACAGAATAGTTTATACTCAAAGTGATTGAATATGTAGCTTCTTTTAAGCAATTTCTTTATGTATACTAGAACTCCGTAACAGTTAAATACATTAAACAGGTCATGTACCTGTAATCCTAGCACATGGGAGGCAGAGGCAGGAAGATCAGGGGTTCACAGCCATCCTTATCCAATGAGTTTGAAGCCAGGCTAGGCTACATGAGACCTCTCCAAATTCAAAACCCAAACAAAAACATTGCATGCATGCATAAATAAACAAACAAATAAATGTTCAACTAGTCACATATACAGATAAGAGATCTTGAACCAGAAAGTACATACTGAACAGGTCACACTTCCTGAAGCGACAGATAACTTACCTTAAAGGGGGGATCACCATTTACATTTCAAAATAAAAGGATCTCATAGTCATGTCAAAGTTTATCAAAATGTGTAGCAGTATAAGATGTTTACCTCTGTCTTCTAAATATGCCATCCACATATTAAAATATTTCATTTTATTCATTTAAAAAGTAAAAGGGAGAGATAGAAGGTGGGAAAGGAAAAGAAAAAAAATCTTGAAAATTAACAAAATGGCTAGATCCAAAAGGTAAAGCTCATCAATCTTTTGGGTTACATGTCAGCAAACTGCAACCAAATGAGCTGGGCAGCCACTCAAACAATGGCAATGCCTCAACAGTGGAAGGCAGTGAGAGGGCCTAAACCAAAATGACAGCAAATGCAACTGGGAATCCAAAGGCTGCCAGAGACAGATTATTTATTTATTTATTTGTGACCTAGAGACAATCTGGCAAGAATTATGGGGGTAAAAAGGGGCTTAAAGAAAGTAGGGTCAGCAAAAAAAAGTCCTGACCACATCCCCTCAGTCAATGTCCCACTTAAAGGTGGGAGAGAACAGACTCCAGTGGTCCTCTGACCTCCAGTACCTACACCTCTCCAGCTCAACACACTAATAATAAAATTTTTAAAGAAATGAAATATGTCAAATGTTATGATAAATAATACATAAGTAATTCTATTATAAAGGCATCAAGTTCATTGTATCAATAAAATATATTAGCTTAAAATTTTCAAGAGAGTATATCCCTAACTTTATAATAGAAATGAAGTCATAAATTCCATTTCCTTGCCATTGCCACCAAAATTAAATGTTTCCACAGAAAAATAGTCAAGTCCACTTGGTTGACTGGCCCTCCCACCTTCCAGCCCACTTTTGGTTTTCCAGGCTGGCCTGAACATACTATGTCATGGTATTCACAATCTTCCTGTCTCAGCCTCTTGAATGCCAGAATTTCATATGTGAGTTACCATACATGGCTAAGTATTATTTCCATTTCATATGTGTAAGTATATCTATATTTTAAGATAATAAAAACAAGGGTGCTATGTTGGGCATGGTGGCATATGCCTAGAGCCAGAGGCAGGCAGATCTCGTTGTTCAAGGCTAGTCTGATCTACACAGTGAGTTCCAGGCCAGTCAAGTCAACAGAGTAAGACAATATCTTTAAAAAAATAACAACAACTTTTAATTTGCATTATTTTGGCATATCTATAGCTAACATCTTGAAATCTTTTTATTATAAGCAGTGAAAATCAAGTCTTTGGATTATTTTTCCTAATCACAGAGTCAGTGTATATTCATTATCGAGAACCTATAAAGTATAAAATTTAAATGAGCTCCCTTTTATCTACTGTAACCATTTTATTTCCTCTATGGGTACTATCATACTAGTAATGTTAATCAGTCCTTACTGACAACTTCTATTATTGGCTAGGTTTGAAGTATCCTTCTAAAAGCTCATAACATTAGGAACTAGAGAGGTGACATGGTGGTTGGGAACATTGGCTGCTTTTGCATAGAACCAGGGTTCAATTCACAGCACTCACAAGCACCTGTAACTCTAGTTCCAGGGAGTCTGATGCCCTCTTCTGATCTCTACTGGCACCAGGGACACATGTGGTGCCTATAATACATACAGCTAAAACACTCATATACACAAAATAAAGTTTTAAAAAGTAAACAGAGAGCTGTGGCAACAGCTTAATCAATCACTTGCTTGGGAGATCCTGTACACTGAAAGTTGATTTGGAGCATATGGAATATGACCTAATCAATGGATTATTCTGGATATGATGGATTCTGAATATGATGACCTTTGGAAAGTGTTCCAAATATCTAGAGACGGGAGCTAGTGGAATGTGTAGGGTTGGTTCTGTTCTCAAGGCTACATCTTATTCCAATCCCCTCCTTCCCTCTCCAATGCCCGGCAACTGTAAGGCAAGCAACTCTGCTCAGTTATCATGACATTTTTGCTTGGACAAGCAGAGAAGTAATGGAGCTATCACTGCAGTCCACAGACTAAAATCTCTAAAACCATGAGCCAAAGTATCTACTTCCTCCTTTAAACTGTTTCTCTTGTATATGAAACAGCATCGAAGCTGACAGAGTTTCTCATATGCTGTTCGGCTAAAAGCTTTATATGAATAAGATTTCATTGTGTCCGTACAACAATTCTACTCAAATCATAGGTGAATATTAACATTTACAGTCTTATCATCCAGATTTAAAGAGATTAAGAACTATGCCCATAGACACAGGGAAGAGGTAGAATTGAGCCTAGCATCCATGAACACTGTACCACTCTAGTCCATAATTAATGTACACATAGTGCTGGATTCCTTTGTCCACAATTCCTAATGCACAGAAATTATGAATAGTTTCCTCATAGCTATTTTATAACATTTGAATATATAATTAATCTTGCTTAATCAGATCATTTTTGTATAGTATTTGAAACAATGTGATTCATTCAACAGAAAAAAAGTAAACACGAAACTTGATTCACACATCTTCTAAAGTAAATTAGAAGATGTAATTCAACTTACTCTTTTACTGAGGCAAATAACTGGCCACATACTGCAGCCTAATGTGCAGCAGCAGCACAGGCAGCCACAAAGCAACCACCGGACATTCACAGGAAGATTCTTCCTGAGACAGCTGTTAACTCTGTTGATGCTGGCTTTAAATTCTTCAGGAGCTACCTACAGGACAGAAAGAAATGTAACTGAAATGCTGAATGACAGAAATGGGACTCACACACATTTTTCTAATTTCTAAGGAAAACTAACTTGAGATATATAAACAGTAGGTAAATAAGAGAGATACTCGCTGGGCAGTGGTAACGTACACCTTTAATCCCATGGAGGCAGAGACAGGTGATCTCTGAGTTTGAGGCCAGCCTGGTCTACAGAGAGAACATTTCAGGACAGCCTGGGTTACACAGAGAAACCCTGTCTCGAAAACAAAAAAAAGGAAGAAAGAGACACTCACCTTTCCAGTTAATGAAGATGGGAATTCTGATTCAAATTTGTTGCTCAGTCCAAATCTATTAAAAGAAAAAATGTTATTATATGACACCGTGGCAACAGAACAAAAGTTTGAACTACCTAACTTAAAGGTGAAATGAACAGAATGTGGACCCCTCCACAGAGTGTCTAAGACAGAATTAAGGTCTAAGACAAATTCATCATAATAAGCAATTTACAAAATGTAGCATGTAATGACTTTTCCAATGGAATCAAAACTTATATGAGGGAAAATTAAATAACCAGCAATATATAAGCAAAAGAATAACTAAAAGAATGGTTTATCATTTGAGCTATCACGTATACCTTAAAAGCATCAAAGCATATTTTAATCAGACAGCAAATTTTCTAGCTTTCACTGTTTTGAATTCATAGTGCATTTTGTCTTTTAAATACCAAACTACAAGAACCCAACTGCTTCCACTTATTTCACTCTAGAATGAAAATTGTAAGATAGGAGCATTTTATAATGATACTAATTGCACCACATCTGATAATGTATTACAGCTAAAACCACATACACTAGACAAGTCCATTAAGCAAGCCCATTACTTGAACAACTAACTAGGACTCTGAACTCTGGACAATGAGCCCACAAATGAGCATTTATTTGCTTTAAGATCACTTCATCCCAGCACTGGCTAGCAGCACAGGGGGTGGTAGGACCTAAAAGGGCTGAGCAACTCAGACGGGGTTTTTTGCTCTTGACATTTTTGAGTATAAGGTATTAATAAACTAGATGGTTTCACTGGTAAGGGCTGAAATATACAAAAAGGACTTAAGTTTAAGTCAAGATGCAGTGAAATTGTGAAGCCTGAAAGTCAAGAATAAACAGCTGGCAGTAGAAAGCAGAAACTGTCCAGTGAAGGAGTAGTCAGCAGTTCACACTGCAACAGCAGAGCAGGAATGATCAAGTATGCAAACCACCATGATAGGGCATTAGACCAGGAACAGAAGACAGTACAGAGAAAAAGAGTAAAACCGCTCAAGTCCATGCCTGTGTACATGTCTGCGTGAAGGTGTCAGATCCCCTGGAGCTGGAGTTATAGACAGCTGCGAGCTGCCATATGAGTGGTGGGAGTTGAACCTGGGTCCTCTGAAAGAGCGGCTTATGGTCCTAACTGCTGAGCCATCTCTCCAGCCCCATCCCCCAAAGCATTCTTAAATAAAATCCTACTTCTTAAATCCCCTTATGTACTTTTGTTTTTTATAATCTAATAAAGCCTCAGCCTTCACTTTTTGTTGTTGTTTTTGTTTTTTTTCAAGGTTTTGGAGCTGTCCTGGAACCCACTTTGTAGACCAGGCTGGCCTCGAATTCACAGAGATATGCCTGCCTCTGTCTCCCAAGTACTGGGATTAAAGGTGCATGCCACCACTGCCTGGCCATCATTCATGTTTAAAAAGAAAAGAGAGAATCAACTCTTTTTTTAATTAATTTTTTTTATTTTATGTGCATTGATTGGTGTTTTGCTATTGGTGTCATGTCCTCTGGAACTGGAATTACACACAGTTGTGAGCTGCCATGTGGGTGCTGGTAATTGAACCTGGGTCCGCTGTAAGAGCAATCAGTGCTCTTAACCATTGAGCCATCTCTCCAACCCCTATCATTCACAGTTTTAAGATTCCATAATGATAGTGGCAAAGGCTCCCCATATAATCCTTAATGAAAAGACACAGAAAACTAAAATATGATTACCTAAATTTTAATGTTAACTATTAACATATGAAAACTAAAATAAAATCCATCCAAATACTAATGGTAGCTAGCCCTGGATAATGAAGATTATGGATGGCATTTTTTATTTTTATGTTTTCCACGACTTCTCTAATAAAATCTATTAGTATTTAAGACTAAATTTAAAGACTAAGGATAGGACTGGGGACATTAGCCTGAGCCTGAGTTTGGAACACCAGAACACACATTACAAGTCAAGCACAGCACCTGTAAACACAGCACTCAGGGGATAAAAGAGGAAGCTCATGAGCTTCAGTTTCAGTGAGTTTATATCTCAGAAAATAAAGGCAGAGTGAGAGCAATACGGGAGATAGCCCACGTCTACCTCTCGCCTCTATGTGTGTTTACATATACACACTACATAAAAAGTACATATAACACATGCACACACACACTCAACTATACAATTGTATACTACATTTTAAAAGTACACACAACACACACAATACACATAAACACACATAAGAAACAGAAAGAAAAAACCTAGGAACAACTACACAAAAAAAGAAGAGCCATTTTGATCTTAGTAATCCTAAATTTCATTTTCTGCTTCACTGGGAAACACAACTTCCTAATATTTAAGTAATCTTTATGCCTTTCTTTATAATTAGAAGAATTAAAATATTAAGAAAAATAGATGATGAGAGAGTTTTGTTTTTAAGACAGAATAGGAAATGTATATTCAAGAGATATACCTATATTTAGAGATAATTCAAGTAGCCTAAGAGTATATTTCAGGGCTGGGAATATAGCTCAGTTACTAACATTCAAGAAGTTGCCTAGCATACATTTAGCCCTGAGTTCAATCCCCAGCACTACATAAAGTAGGTGTGGTTACACACCCGCAATGCCAGAACTGTGGGCAGGAAGATCATCAGCAAGATCACCTTCAGCTACAGAGGGAGTTCATTGTCCAGCCCAAGCTAGACGAGAACCTGTCTTCAAACAAACAAACAAACAAACAAAAAAATCTGCCAACCAAAAATAAACAAATGAGTGTATTTAAAGGCTTGTTTGGTAGTTTTGTTGTTGTTGTTGTTAGTTTGTTGGTTGGTTGGTTTTGGTTTTTTGAGACAGGGTTTCTCTGCACCCGACTCACCCCTACATTGTCTGTAGACCAGGCTCAAATTCAGAGACTACCTGCCTCAGCCTCTTGAGTGCTGGGATTGAAGGCTATATTAAACAGAAAGTAGGAGGCACCAACCATTAAAGTCATTTTGTTTTTGTCATTTTGGTTTGGGGGTTTTAATTCTTATTTGTACGTATGTGTCTCTGTGTAGCCTCCTTTACCTTGCTCTACCTATTCTTTTGAGGCAATGTCTTTCTTCCTGAACTTGGGCTTTGCTCTTTCTCTGCTAGTCTGGTATAAGAAAGTTTCCCCAATTCTCCAGTCTCTGCTCCTTTGCAGCCCGAGTCACAAGCACGCTCATAGGTGCTGAGGTCCCATTTGTGTCTACTGATTACACAGCAAGTGTTCTTTTTATGTTGTTAACTGGGCCAAGACCCTTACATGCCTCTCCGTTGCTCTCTGTTTTTTACAAGATTGGCTTATGTTTCTGAGTGTTTTACCTGCGTGTATGTCTGAGCACCATGTGTGTGCATGGTGCCAAGGGGTTCTGAAGAGAGTCTCAGATCACCTGGACCTGGAGTTAGAGATGGTTATGAGTCACCATGTGAGTCTTGGGAATTGAACACAGGTCCACCATAAAAGCAACAAGTCCTCTTAACTGATAAGCCCTCCCTCCTGTCTGCCACCCATAAAGCCCCTTGAAATTTCCAGCTTTTTACCAACCAAGGTCAAGAGGTAGAATGTAGAAAGTAAAACATGCTCATTTCAAGAAAACTAGGCAGTAACAGCAGGCTTACAGCTGAAACGGCAAGCATGCAGCCAGCAACCCAGTGAGGTAAGACAAAAACTGGCGAGTACAAAAAGCTAATGTGGTACAGTTGGAAGAGTAAGACAACGGAGAGAGAATGCCTGAATTCTAACCCTGGTCTAAATATCAATTCATCATATTATCGGAAAAGTAAATCTCCCCTGAAATTTTATCTGTCTCAGTTAAGACAGCACACCAAGCTAATGATGCTGTGCTGAACTAAGCTGTTAGTTTTTACAGTGCTAAGGATGACATCCAGAGCCCTGGCAATCCATTTCTAATAAAGCTCCATCCCAGCGCCATCTCTAATTCTATTTATTTATTTATTTATTTACTTACTTATTTATCAAGTTATGGTCTCACTGTATAGGTCAGTGTGGCAATGGAACTAACTAGTAAGCCTCCTGTCTTAACACCCCCATTTTTAAGCTTTAGTGTGTGTGTGTGTGTGTGTGTGTGTGTGTGCATGCTTGTATGGTATGTGTGCTAGCTAGTTTTATGTCAACTTGATACAAGCTAGAAATATCTGAAAGGAGGGAACCTCAATTGAGAAAATGCCTCCATAAAATCTTGCTATAGGGCATTTTCTTAATGATGAGGGAGGGCCTAGCCCACAGTGGGTGGTGCAACCCCTGGGTTCTATAAAAAAGCATGTGAAGCAAGACATGATGAACAGGTCACAAAGCAGCACCCCTCCATGGCCTCTGCATCAGCTGCTGCTCCAGGTTCCTGCCGTTTGAGTTCCTGTCCCAGCTTCCTTCAATAATGAATGGAAGTGTAAGCTGAATAAACCCTTTCCTCCCCAGATTGCTTTGGTCATGGTGTTTCGTTAGAGCAACAGAAACCCTAATGAAGACAGTCTACATTCTTGGGCACATATGTGCCACAGGGCTCATATGGAGGTCGGGGACACTTTTATGGGATTGGTGTTTCTCCTTCCACCTTTACATGGGTTCCAGAGATCAAACTCAGGTTCTAGGCTTGGATAACAGTCATGTTTACACACACTGAGCTATCTCATGGGCCCAACTCTCCTTTTTTTTTCTTTTTTTGAGAGAGAGAGAGAGAGAGAGAGAGAGAGAGAGAGAATCTCTCTGGAAAGTCTTGGCTGTCTTAGAGTTTCCTATGTAGACCAGGCAGGTTTTGAACTCAGAGATTCTCCTGCCCCTGCCTCCCAAGTGATGAGATTAAAGGCATACACCTCCATACCTAGCTTCTCAAATTAAAAAACAAACAAAAAAAAAACTGCAAGATTTAAGGGCCCAATTTACACAGGACAGTTGCTATAAAATGGGAAATGGTTTAAGACTTTATTCTTATTTTTAAAAAGTTTACTTAGGGGTTTTTCTCTTTATAAGAAGTTTATATTCTAGAGTGAGTTATAGAGGTACATGCCTACAGTAAGTCCAGAATTAAGACTGCTAAAAAGGGAGAAGTTGAGCTTAGAGGTCAGCTACAGCTACATAGCAAATCCTGGTTGCAAATAAATACATACATTTGTACTCTAGTATGTCTGTGTTCTTACAGAAGACAATTCATGAAAAAATAAAGTGGCACAGGGTAAGGAGAAGACGGAGAGTTCTGATTTTAAGTAGGAGGCTAAGACTACCTGACAGAGATGGAAAATGAGAAGGGCCTAGGTTCTGGGTATTAGAAGCAAGTGTCCATAAAAAGGAGCTAGCCAGTACAAAGGGCCTAGGTCAGAAGCACACTTAGAATAATCAGGAAATGGAAAGGAAGCCAGTGTAACTACAACAGGACAAGGGAGCAGAAGTAAGAAAGAAGTCAGAGACTGTCCACAGGGTAGGTCAGGTCAGGGAGAGTCTTAAAGCTACAGAAAGGACTCTAAAGGAGATGAGGTGCCAGAGATAAGGAGAGAGACAGCTGAATTCTATTTCACAAGCAGCATCGTGCAGATGTGCCCACCAGGGGGGCTGTAAAGGGGAAAGGCACAGAGTGTAAAAGGAAAAAGTAGCAAGTTTAAGGCACAAGAAACAAGGGGAGCACACAACAAAAGTTCTGTTTCAAGACAGAACTAATGGCTTGCTTGACACAACAACAGATATAGAGAAAGACATCTAAGGTGTCAAATTTTTTGGTCTATGGGACACTGTGCTGGCTAGTTTTCTGTAAATTTGACATAAGCTAATGTCATCTGGGAAGAGGAAACCTCAATTGAGAAAATGGGCCCCATCAGATTGGCCTATAGGCACGCCTGTGGGGCATTTTCTTCATTAACGATTAATGTGGGAGGGCCCAGCTCCCAGTAGGTGATGTAGGCAGGTAGGTGGTCCTGGACTGTGTAGGAGAGCAGGCTGAGAAAGCCAGTAAACAGCATTCCTCCATGGTCTCCGTTCAGTTTCTGCCTCCATGTTCCTGCCTCAGCTTCCCTAAAAGATGAACTCTATCTAACTTGTAAACCAAATAAATCTTTTCCCCTCTAAGTTCCTTTTGGTCATGGTTTTTAGTCACAGCAACAGACAACAAACTTACTCTAAGCACCCACAGCCAGTAGCTAATAACCACCACTCCAGAGGATCCAACACCCTCTTCTAACCTCTTCAGGCACCCACACATTCGTGGCAGGCACTCATACTGACACACACACATACATAACTAAATCTTTTGGAGAATTATTTTTTTTTAGTCTAAATAAAATCAATGTTGGCTCTCCCATTAATGGAGAACAGGAAAACTACTGGAAAATGGCTTTGAACAGAGAATTATGTATTCAGTTTGGGTAAGAGAAACTCTAACCTGAGTCTTCTTTAGACAGCCACCTGTAGGAAGGCAGAGTCACAGAATTTTACCTTGCATACCTATGACAAGACCTATATACAAAAATGAGCTAGAGATTTCAGACACAAACTAAACATATGGGTCATACATACAGTAAATGAAGACAGAAATTTTTTCTAATGTTGGACTTTGAACTCAATGGAATCAGATTTTTAGTTATTTTTGGAGATGAAAGTGTAATTATGGAAGAAATTAACAGGCCTTGCTGTCTATAAAACATGCTTTAATTTACCAGCCATCTCAGTATGTGAGTATCAGTACAGCCCAACAAGGACTGACAGAAAATATAAACCCTGCAGTTGGACAGAGGGATGAACACACGAGAGAGAGAGAGAGAGAGAGAGAGAGAGAGAGAGAGAAAACAAGACTGACACTAAAAGTGTCCTCCACCAGAAGATACGAAACCCCTGCAGTTGGAGACAAGTCTAACAATTGTGACCATATTCTGAACCATTAGGTTTGTTCAGGCCTATGGATACACAATCACATTCATTAAACTAAAGAGCAGAAACTTTTTTTAAAGGTTTATTTTAGGTGTGTGGGTGCTTGGTCTACATGTAGCCTATGTACTGTGTGTGCGCCTGTTGTCCACAGAGAACAGAGGCACTGGACTCCCTAAGACTGGAATTATACACACACACCGACTGGCTATGCCCTGTACGTGCAGCAAGAGCACACCTTTAGTGTTGGTCCTTCATCCCTCCCTCTTTCCACCCTTCTGCATGGGTGAGTGTGCAAGTGTGCCTGCGTGGTAACGAGTGAAATCTCAAAACTCTAAGCCAAAATCAAACTTTCTAAGTTAATTACTCTAGGCATTTTGTTACAGTAATGGAAAGTTTACTAACACAATAGGCCACCAAAAGTACTAACTATAAATAACATTTCCTACTATAAAAAGGCAGACAAAGAAGGCTGAATACGTTAAGAACTCCTTCATTGAACAAACCCAGGGCTGACTTCACCAAAAATAACCACAATGCAAGAGAAAACAGGAGGCACTTGCCAGGCAGTGTGGCCACACCTACAGTTCTGGAACTAGGAAGCAGAGGCAGGAGGAATGCTGCAGGTTTAAGGCCTGCTCGAACTACAAAATAAATTCCAGGCCAGGGGAACTATGTTAGATCTCTGCAATCAACAAAAGGGGAAAAAAGGAAGCTATATCAAAGTCTAGCCAACTCTACCCTAAGTAAGCTGCATGGAGGAAGTTAAAAGTAAGAAAAAGAACCTTTTTTCAGGACCCATTAGAACATTTCAGCCCTTGGTTCTCCAAGTCAGCTTGAAATGTAGATCTTTCCCTGAAATCTAAGAAACAAATGGTTGTCAAACACCACACATAGTGTAGTGAAGAATATCACTCAGGCCTTGGTCTTGCTCAAAGCAATGCACTAGATATTGATGGCTTCCCATGGGAAGCTTTACCTTCTCTGAGGAGTGGGGGGGATGGGGGAGAGATGGAGGGAGCGGGAGGAGAGGAGGAGGTAGAAATTGGGATAGGTATGTAAAATGAGAAAAAATACTTTTTTCTTTAATAAATAAATTTTTTAAAAAAGGAATATCATTCCACAAATGTACTCACTTAGAAATCATGAGGAAGCTCCTCTACAGCCCGCCAAATGCTATTCTCTTGGCATATTAGCGGCCCACGGCAGCAGGGGGTCCGGATATCTTATTAAAAATGGCCCCAATCAGCTTAGCAAGAGCAGACCAGTTCTTTGACCTTGTCCATAACAGAGCTAAAATCAAATCAAATCAACCAAATGAACCACATTTACACAAGTAAAAAACAGATGGTAAAGGCAGTTGTTGCTGTTTCTCCATATCTTATGGAGAAGCTGTAAAATTTGATGTTCCTATGCCTAGACCTGTGATGCTCCTTTGCCTCCAGCCCACGCACCCGCACCCAGCTGGGCCCTCTTGCGGCTACCTATTGCCCTGGTCTCTTCAGTTCACTCTATCGCTATGGCACTCCTGTAGAGCCTTGCCTTCAGACCTGCAAGCAACCCTACTTAACTACGCCCACTGGTCATTCGCTGGTCTCTCTGTCAAACACGCACGTGTGCACACACACACCCAGGAGAATCACTCTAATCATTTTACACTCCTCTCTGGCCCCTACTGAATTCTCCAACCTCATTTCAAGGCACAATCCTGCTTCCTGTGTATTCTGGCTGTAATATAACTTTTCTTCAGATCTGGGTTTACGTCTCAGCATCTAGACTGTCCTGTCTTTCCTCAACACCAGTTCCCAGTCACTTTCGTCACAGCATTCTCCACTGCTCTGCCACCAATACCTCATCTACTAGCTGTGAACTACATGGAGACTCTCCGTGACGTTCAGAAGCTCGGCTAACATGTGGCATGAAATGGGAATTTCAGAAATGCCCGAGGAGCTAGAGACACAGTAATATTGGCTGCCCTTGTCTAGAGTATACGAAGCCCGCGGCCTGCTCCCCGGTTCCACATAAACCAGGCATGGAAAAAACAACAGAACAAACGAAAAGCATGCCAAATATAAGGTATTGGTAAGTAGTTAGAGTTAGTCTTGATAGCACACTTTTAACCCCAGCACTTGGAAGGCAGAGGTCAGCCTGGTTTGTGGACCGAGTTCCAGGACTTCCAGGGCTACACAGAGAAATCCTGTCTATAAAAACAAACAGACGACAATAAAAAAAAAATAGTACCTAAATTAAGTATCTAGAATGAACTTTTTACTTTCTATAGTCTTATAAGATTGGCTGTTGTGTCTGAAGTGCAATAGGTCAGCTAGGTGGAAGGAAAGTAACCTGAGAACCTGAAGAAAAGGGCATTCAAGGACGGTGGGTCTCAAACCAGCACAACCTCCAGGTCTTGAGTAAATATTCCTTTAGTAAATCTGATCATCTGATGTATGCTCAAGATCTTGTCTTAAAGTAAAAAACACAGCCAAGCCTACTGGCACATATCTAAAACCCCCAAAGTGGGTAGGGGAGTCTGTCTACATAGTTCCAAGAGAGCCAGACTACATTGAGAGACCCTATCTCAAAAATCCAAAATGTACAAATAAAGCAGGGAAGCAATATATCACATTTTGGACTGATTTCTTCTTCTCAAATAGTAAAAATTAACCACAAAATGTGTACACAAGGATTAAAAACCAAATCATGGTAAAATAATACTTTGTTGTATTTCTGAGTCTCACATCTAACCTCCAAAGCAGGCGTTTTCCCTTTTTGCAGGTAAGAAAAGTGGCATTCAGAAAAGTTCATCTGTGTTAGTTAGGAAGGATCCAAGAACTGAAACCATTATGACTGATGTCAAGAACCTGTCTTTCCATGACGCCACCCATCTGATACAAGAAACACCTAGAGTCTCATTGGAAAAGGGATGGTTAGAAGGGCATAGTGGGGTATATATGCCTACACTCCCAACTACTTAGGAGGCTAAAGCTAAATTAGCATAACCAGCCCAGGAGTTCAAGACCAGCCTATAAAGATCCTGATGATTCTGACCGGGAGCAAAACAACCTTATATAGTTATTCCAAGTTATATCTATTTAAGACTTACCCATGCTGAGAACAAAATCGCAGACAACTGTATAATCTATCAAAAACCTCCCAAGAGTGGTGGCTCAAGCAGCACTCTGGGGGCTGAGGCAGGAAGCTTGAGCTTCAAGTCAGAGTAGGCTACAAAAGGAGACACACACACACACACACACAAGGACACACACACACGACACTTTACCTAAACTCCTCAAGATATGGCTATTTCAAACTTTCCTGGGCCAGTCCTCTAGTCCAGGCTAGTTTCATATCTGGGACTGCATGCATAGTCACTACACCTGAATTCAGAGTCCTGAGTCTATGGCTAGCCTCATGCTCAGCTCAGGGCTTGTAACCTAGTAATAATATAAATTCAAGGTGTCTCTCAAATTAAAAAATCTATTTTTAGAGCAGTATTACTTAAGTTATTGTTTAGAATATTATTTATCAATATAAATAAGTAGGCACAATTTATTTTTCCCTATTTAATCCCTGTATTCTTCTTAGCCAGTCACCTAAAAATTATTACTCAATTTCACATGTCTGAGTAAGCACCAATCTAATTCCAAATTCTGAATTCAAATCATACATAAATTTTCAAATTACTACAGTAAAACTGAAACTCCAACTCATCACCATGTTTCTCCTGTTTCATTTTATGGGGAAGGGCATTCCACAGTGCACAGGTGCTGTCAGGACAGTTCTGTGGACTGGTTCTTTCCTTCTACCTCTGCATGGCTCCAGGATTCAGGGATCAATTCTAGTCGCCAGTCTTGTGCAATAAAGGCTTCCACTCACTGAGTCACTAACCGCCTCTGTACTTCTCACTTCTTCAAGAAAGTTTCCCCACTAAAACAGTAGTTGTCCTGCTAAAACACTTAGCTCTTCTTCCCCTTTCATAGCCTTCATCAAACTAATTTCCTGTGTAATTTATTTTGTTGAAGTTTATTTTCTTTTTCTTTTTTAAAATAAGACAGGATTTCTCTACATAGTCATGGCTGGCCTGAAACTCACTATATATACCAGTCTGGCCCCAAACTCAACAGAGTTCTTCTGCCTGTTGGCGTCTGTCTGAGTACTGGGATTAAAGGCCTGTGCCACCACTCCAGGATTCTGAAGTTTACTTCTTAACAAATAAATGACACAACTTACGTTAGAAATCAAAGATGATGCCCACTCTAGGAAAGCCTAGAGTCTGATTCAGATCTAGAATACGTACAGAATAAGGCATACTAATAACTGTTAGGTTACCCAGCTAATACAAGCTTTGATTTACTTTTTAAATTATTTTCTTTAACTTTTAAAAATTATTTTATACTAACACATTCCTTAAGAGTTATCATTCTAGCCGGGTGGTGGGGGTGCATACATTTATTTAATCCTGGCACTCTGGAGACACAGGTGGACAGATCTCTGTGAGTTCAAGGCCAGCCTGGCCTGGTCTACAGAGCTAGTTCCAGGACAGCAATAGCTATCACACAGATAAACCCTGTTTGAAAAAACAAAAACAAAAAAAGAGTTACCATCCTTATGATAAATCAAAGTTGGGCTGCAAAGATGGCTCAGCAGGCAAAGGTGCCTGTTGCCAAGCTTGACAAGGACACACATGGAAGGTGCCCTCACTTTCACAAGAGCACAGGTGTCCACATACATGCACACAAAGTAAAAATCAAAGTCTCCAATAAATTAGCAATATATCTTATTCTGAGATAAAGAACTACAAAATTTCAAATTATAAACAAGCATCATCCACAAAACTACACCATTTGCATGTCCTGGGTTTCACAGTTTCTGGGACCAGGCCCTGTATCCTGCCTGGCTCCTAAGTTGCCTTTCAACAAGGTCAGAGTGACCACCACGTACTAAACCTGATTGGCTGGAAGTTGGCTGGCCTGTGGGTCTGTCCCATCAAGCAACATAATGAAGGTGCTTCTGAGTACAGAAGAAATAGGCTGGAACAAACTGTGAGTGCTGATGCATTATGTGACATGCCATGTAATGACCACAGTGGTCCCTCCAGCACCAATCTGGGACTGTGAGGAAAACGTATGTGAATCCCAATCATCATGCCAGGGTGTTTTCCATTGCTAAAGAAACAAACATACTACATCCTTCAAATAAAGGAGGAATAGGAACTGGTCGGACCAACACTATCTAACATGTTTGTCTCTTTTCTTTATATTTGCATTACATGATGAGAAGTCAAAAAAGAAAATCTACTTTTGTAATTCAAGTCTTCCAAGTTACATGCATGTGAATACTATGAAACTATGGGAATTTGTCATTTTCTTCTCCCATAGATGATTTTCCTTCAAAATATGAGTCTACATAACATTCTTCTCAAAAGTTACATGCAAATCTAACAATGAAAAAATACTGCTCATGTAAATATTAAAAAAGAACACATCACAAGAAAATAAAAAGATTCCTAAAATAAGAATGATAGTGGGCTTATTAACTTAAAAAAATTGGAAATGGGGCTAAGCCAGGCTTTGGTGGTACACACCTTTTATCCCAGCACTCAAGAGGCAGAGGCAGGCAGATCTCTGTGAGTTCAAGGCCAACCTAGTCTCCAAGAGCTAGTTCTAGGACAGGCTCCAAAACTATAGAGAAACCCTGTCTCAAAAAACCATTTAAAAAAAATTGAAATAGGGGCTGGAGAGATGGTTCGGTGATTAAGAGCATTGGCTGCTCTTCCAGAAGACCTGGGTTCAATTCCCAGCACCCACACAGAAGCTCATAATTGTCTGTAATTCCAGTTCCAGGGGATCTAATACCCTCACACAGACATACATACAGGTAAATCAATGAACATAAAATAAAAATAAATAATTTTTTTTAAATTAGAAATATTGAACAGCAAAAGCAAGCATACAGGTAGATCTGACTCTTTTCAGTCTGACCTGGATTAAAGATGACACTGTTATCTGTTTATAATACCATTTGCTTTCAAAGGGACAGGGGAAATTGTTTTAACCAACTTTTTAGCTAAAAAGGGAGTAAGTTGACATGTTTTACAATGATTTTTAATTGCTTGAAGATTTATTTATTTTACTTTTGTGTATGAGTGCTTTGCCAGCATATATGTCGTGTCCCCAAGGGCATGTCTAGTGATCATGGAAGTCAGAACAAGCTGTTGGAACCTCTGTAACTGGAATTATGGATGGCTGCAAGCTACCATGTGGGTGCTGGGAACTGAACCCAGTCCTCCGTAAGAGCAACAAATGCCATCACTCCAGCGCAGTAAATTAGATTTATTATAATTATTAATAGTTTTTCCCATTTATACTTATAAAGGAAAGGAAAATTAAGCACATTCAACAGTTACAATAGTGTATGAACACTAATTACAAAAACCTTTGCAGGTGCAAACAGTCTAGTATGCCTGGTATTATGTACAATGGCCACAGTTTTACAGTAACATACAAATCTTTATCACCACAAAACGGGCTTACGTTTTTCACTGCACAGAGATTCTTATATATACAAGATGTTTTAGAATTTAAAAAGACTTAACTAAATGAACCACTGTTTGGTTTGAAAATGGCAATGCTGATTTTTTTAAATAATTTATTTATTTTAATTTCATGTGTATTGGTGTTTTGCCTGTATGTACGTATGTCTGTGTAAGGGTGTCGGGTCCCCCAGAACTGAAGTTACAGAAATTGTGAGCTACCATGTGGGTGCTGGGAACTGAACCCAGGTCCTCTAGAAGAGCAGCCAGAGCTCTTAACCACTGAGCCATCTCTCCAGCCCCAATGCTGATTTCTTAATGTAGTATTTTATACACATCTTTCTCAAAGTAGAAAACTACCTGAGGAAGGTAATAATTAATAAATGATGTAGGAGGGTCTTCTATCTATCTGTTACTTTCATTGGTTAATAAA
>LOEQ01002132.1:84920-96282 GCA_001685075.1 Bramus lutescens | reverse complement strand
GCTCCCGGGTCAGCGACCCGGAAGGCGGCGTTGGTGAGGACCCGGGTGAGGACCCGGGCGATGACCCCGACTCCGAAAGCGAAGCTGAAGTAATCTCTAGCCCAAACAACGACCGTGGGCGAAGCCCCTGGCTGGAAGAGAGAATGTCTCTTGCGTGGGACTGTCAGCTTAATCATCTGATCTTGATTTTTGTCTGTGTACTTAGGACATGATACGAACCAAAGTTGGTTGACTTTCCCAACTTGAGAGCAACGGAACAGTGTGTTCTTGTCAGTTCTACCTGATTTTTCCAAAAATCTCCAAAGACAAATATCTTGTCCTTGTAGCCTCTCAAGTACAGTTCAGGTATTTAAAAAAAAGAAAAGAAAAAAAAGGAAAAAAAGAAAGTAACCAAGAAATCTCACCATCATACTATAAAACAAAGTTAACACATTACACATTGTCAGGGTTCCAATTAAGAAAATGCAGTTCTATGTCTAAACTCCCTAACGAAAGATATTCTGTTCTCTTCCATTGAAACCTTACCAGTTTCCTCCAGAAGAGAGGAGAAAAAGGGGAGTGAAGAGAGGGGAGAGAAGGAGAAAAAGGGAGGAGGAGCAGTTGGCTTAATGGATGGGTCACCTTGGACTTGGTTTCATAATCAAGAGTCTGCCAGGCATACAAACAGAACAGGGACAGGACTCCTAAGGACAAAATGGACAATGGAGTAATGAGAGTTTATCTCTGGACAGGGGAGGAAAGAATAGTTGGTACTGGATCCAGTGTCCAGCAGACTGTTCGCCACATAACGTTCACATCCTTGAAGTTCATTTATGGGATTTTTGTCCAAGCAGAAAATGTACAAAGGTTAATGTGGGTGGTGAGAGATTCCAAACAACTAAATACTGGGAAGAATTGAAGAAAATGGGCAGTGAGCTAGAAAGGGAAAAATAGTTGATGTGCCAGACCAACCTTCCCAGATTTAGTCATTCTTCCAATAAACACTGAGCCAGCTATGTGGCTGTGTGTGTGTGTGTGTGTGTGTGTGTGTGTGGTCCCTGGCAGTAACATCTGTCATTAAGGCAAGCAATTGTAATTTTCTGTCAGGTGTTCAGAGGGTAAGCCAAGGTCTCCAAAGGAGGCAGCTTGATTTGGTAGTTCTGAAGCCCGACCCTGGCTCTCAGCCTATGACTTGCTATGTGACACTGGACAAGTCATTTAACTTGTTGGTCTTTTCTCTGTAACAGGAAGACAAAGGCAGGGAATGATGGTACACATCTATAAAACCCTAGCAACTGGGAGACAGAAGCAGGAACATCAGCAATTGAAAGTCACTCTGGGGGCTGGAGGAATGGCCCAGTGGTTCAGTACACTAGCTACTCTTCCAGAGGACTCAGGTTCAATTCCTAGCACCTACATGGCAGCTTGCAATTGTCTGTAACTCCAGTTCCAGGGGATCTGACCCTTTTACACCAGTGCACATAAAATAAAAGTTAAAATTAAGAAAAAAAAAGGGAGTCATTCCATATAGCCAGTTTGAGGCCAGATTGGACTCCAATAGATCCTTGTCTCTAAAATAAAATGAAGATAACAGTACCCCCCCCCTCCATCCCCGCTACTTGGCAGATTGTCCTGATACGTGTGGAATGCTTGAAGAGAGCCTGGCACGTAGTGAACAGTTACGGGCAGCATTCCTGATTCTCCCCAGCTTCTCCACTATGAAGATCACCACAATCCTTCCACATTGTGTAATGTTTTGGTGTCTGTGATGTATCCCTAGTTTCAGAGACCCTGTGTGAACTTTCTCTTTGTTCCATGTGCATTTAATGGCCTCACTCAGGACTTGAACTCCAACCCATTAGTTGCAGCAAGCTCCTTAACTTCTTCCTTGGCATTAACCAAGAGACCAGTGGCTACACTCAGAGGACTGGCTGCAAACAGAGGGGGGAACAGGAGTAATGGGGAGGGAAATAGGCCTGGTCCCATCAGGGTCCACACCCTTCATGTTGTGTGTGACCCAGAATTCACCTGTCAGTACAGACAGCAACTGAGCACACAGCTGAGAACTTTCCATGGACAGACAGAGGAAACCGTAACAGCCCCTTCCTTCTCCAGCATGCCCGCAGACCCGGCCTTGGAGGAGGAGCTCCATGTTTTCTGAATAGAGATGTCTCATGGCCGGCATGATTGCAGAACCCTGGAAGTTACTTGGCCATCAGAGGACTTGCAGGGACCTCACTCTCAACACTGGCGCTGTGTGGGAGAAGTGTTCTTCCTGTACTCGTCAGGGATCATTCTAACTCCCACTGCCTAGGCGGAAAGAGGAGCTGCTTTTCTTCTTCTCGACTCTTCTGTGTCCTCTTCTGAAAACCCTACCAGTGTCAGACAAAGGGTGTGGGACCTGGGAATAAGGCCAAGAGGGTGAGGAAAGATGAGTCAAGCATTTCTCTATAATAGTTGACATCATGACTCCAAGCTCCACCCACAACTGCCAGGATTGTTTCCTGCCAGACTACTTCCTCCACCTTTCCTGAGGGTGAACCAATCTTTTTGGTATTCCCCCCTCTACTCAAGAGTTCTCCTGTGCTCCCAGTACCCACCCCTGCATACGTTTCTGTCCTGTTGAGTTCTTCATATTCCTCATGCCCACAGTTACCTTCAGAACAAGGGCTCAAAACAAATAGAACAACTTCTCAGTGACACCAAGAGGTAAAGCTTCAGGTGCTACTTGGGGGATGTGGGGGTGAGACAGCATCTCACTTTATAGCCCAGGCTGGCCTGGAACTTGTCCTCAAACTTGTGGCAATCCTCCTGTCTCATCCTTCCAGATGGTGGAATCCACTCCTTACTCCTAGATTTTTTTTTCACTTTGAGGCAGGACCCCTATATTTAGGCTGAGCAAGATATTCCTCAAAAAAATGGGCTCCAAAAAGCCAGTTCAAGCACTAGGGATAAATCCTGGTCCCACTGCCTGGCCCCACAGACTGCCCAAGCCACACAACTCTTACCTACATTCAGACAGCCTAGTTTGGTCCTATGCAGGTTCCCCTGCTATCAGTCTGGAATCAGTCTGGAAACAGCTCAGGCCAGCTGTTTCAGTGGACATCCCCATCATGGTCTTGACCCTTTTGCTCATATTATTGCTCCTCCCTCTCTTCGATTGGTCTCCTGAAGCTTGGTCCAGTGCTTAGCTGTGAATCTCTGCATCTGCTTCCATCAGTTGCTGGATGAAGGTTCTATGATGACATTTAAGGTAGTCATCAATCTGATTATAGGGGAAAGGCAGTTCATACACCCTCTCCACTACTGCTTAGGGTCTTAGGTGGGGTCATCCTTGTAAATTCCTGGGAATTTCCCTGGTGTCAGGTCCTCCAACTAGTCCAGTAGTGGTGGCATGGGGTGGTGGTTCATGTCTTTAATTTCAGCACTCAGGAGGCTAAGGCAGGAAGATCTTTGAGTTCTAGGTCACCCTGGTCTACAGAGTGAGTTCCAGGACAGTCAAGGCTACACAGAGAAACCCTGTAGTCAGACTTTCTTTGGTACTTCCATTATTGGGAAATAATGACACAGAGACTTATTATTATTATAAAAGCTTGGCCTTTATCTTATATTTATTCATAACTAGCTCTTATAATTTAAATTAATGTGTTTCTATTAATCTATGTTCTGCCATGTGGCTTTTACCTCTCTTCCAGTGTGTACATCCAACTTCCTCAATGTCTCATTGGCATCTTTCATGGGCCTAGATTCATCCTGAGTTCCTGTCTCTTCCCAGAAATCTTCCCTATTCTCTCCTGCCTAACTATTGGCCATTCAGCTCTTTATTAAACCGATCCCAGTGACACATCTTCACACAATGTAAACAAATATCCTGCAACAAAACCCTATCTTGAAACCCCATCCCACCCCCCAAAAAGACCTCCAACTTTTGTTGGAACACAGCTGAGTGGCCTTGGACACATTTATCATAAATATTTCTTTTAATTTTCTGTGAATTGATGTTTTTCTTTCATGTATGTCTGTTTGAAGGTGTCAGGTCCCCTTGAACTGGAGTTACAGACAGCTATGAGCTGCCATGTAGATGCTTGGAATTGAACCCAGGTCCTCTGGAAGAGCAGTTAGTGATCTTAACCTCTGAGCCATCTCCCCAGCCCCCATATTTATCTTTCTGAGATTCTTTATCCTAACTGGAACCTTTGCCATGGAGTTAGGAAGGACCAATGAGAAAACGCCCATGTGGTGGGCTGAATTGTTTCCTTCCCGAAAATTCAGTTGCTGAAACTTTAGCCCTCAGTTGTGATGATGGCCTTAGGACAGGGGCTTTGGGGAGCTACATGGGTTTAAAACTGATCCTAACAGCTGGGTTTACAGAACAGGATTCCTGCCTTGCTAGAGACAACAGAGACCCCACTCTCTTCCCCTCTGCCATGTGAGATGACAGCAAACAGAGGGCCTGAAAGCCAGGAAAGTGCTCTTCACAGGCTGGAGCCTTGATCTTTGACTCCATGCTCTCCATACTAGAACTTTCTGAAATTTAAACCATTCATTCCGGGTGGGCAGCCTCTTCACCCCTCCCACAACACACAGTCCCAGGATTTCTCTCACACCCATTCTGGGGCCACCTGTTATCATGACTGACTAGGAAGCATCCTTTGATGATCAATGAGGACTACAAAATATGGAAAAAGAACACCTGTTTCCTTATGATTTGGTGGTGACCCATGACCTGGAGTCCAAATTAACTGCCAGTGGCATCCAGATGTTAACAGACATGACGTGAGTAATTTCAGCATTCATGACTTGACCTGGGAACACACACATCAACTGAACAAAACCACCTTGGGAAAGCCAGTGTCCAGCTCCCTAATGCTGATGCTCAGTTTGATGCATCGCATCACAATAGTAAGAAGGAGAATTTGAATGTTTTGGTTCTGTTGGTGGAAAAACTGAAATAGAAATCACGATCAACCATGCCCCAACAGTGAGGAAGGAGAATTTGGGAAGTTTTGGCTCTGGCAGTGGGAAAATTGAAATAGATATCACGATCAACTACACCCCACAATAGTGAGGAAGGAGAATATGGGAAGTTTTGGCTCTAGCAGTGAGAGGACAAATTGAAATCAAGATCAACCATGAAGAAGTGACAGGGCTTGCTCTATTCCCTAGAGCCCTTGCATCATTGCAGCAAAATCGAAATCCAGTGATGTTCTTGATTTTGACTTCACAAAGCATGCTTCTAAACCAGATGCTTCTGGAGAATGCAACATCAGAAGGAAGGCAAATCTCAGCAGGCACTTAGTTCTTCAGATGATGTCAGCATTTGCCTGTGGGACAGCAGTACAGCTCCAAAGGAAAGAAAAGTGATGGGTGCAAAGATCAGCTTGACAGGACACACAGCTGTAGATGTTTCCTGCCATCTGTCCTGGACAGTAGTGGCTGATCAGAAACTTGAGATTCAAGATAGCTATTCAAACACTACTTCCAAACCAAGCCGCACAGAAGCTGCTCACACTACTGAAGTAGACTGCCTATTTTCTAGTCCTCATAGTGAGCTCATTCTCGCCTCTGGATCAACTGACAAGATGGCTGCCTCGTGGGATCTGAGTAACCTGAACCTCAAGTTGCATCCCTTTGAATCACATAAGGATGAAATACTCCAAGTCCAGTGGTCACCTCACAGTAAGACTATCTTGGTTTCTGATGGGGCTGATTATAGATGAGTTGCCTAGGATTTAAGTCGAATTGGAGAAGAACAGCCCAGAAGATGCCAAAGAGGGCCCACCGAAGTTGTTGATTATTCTTGGTGGTCACACTGCCGAGATTGCTGAAAATCCTAGTGAACCTTGGTTGATTTGTTCTGGATCAAGAGACAATATTGTGCAAGTGAGGCAGATGGCAATAATGTTATAATGTGAAATGGAGAGGATGAGGATCCTAGACATTCCTGCACTTGTGATTTTAGACCCTCCGTTGTCTCTGAACCTTGAGATCAATTTAACACCAGTTTTGAGACTCAAACTTTGTTCAGCCCATCCCTTTAATATTATTAACCCAAACTGGGTGTTTTCTAATCTTTTCTAAACATTTTTAGATTTCATATATATGAATGTTTACCAAATGTGCATCTATACATCACATGTTTACAGTGCTCTCAGAGACCAAAGATAACATCAGATCTCCAAAGACTAGAGAGCTAGACTAAGAACCACTTAGAACTGAACTGAACACAGGACCTCCGGAAGAAAAGCAGGTACCACTGAGCTTTCTCTCCAGTTCCTACTATCTAACTCTTACCTGGGGGACTTCATTCAACAAAGCCATAGACTTATATTTAAATTTTCTTGAGGAATCTTTTCGTAACAAACCCAGTAGTCTTTGACAATTCTGATACTATCTCCATTTTGGTTGACTTGTCTCATGACTCTCCTTGAGCATAAATGCTTTCAATGGAATAAATTGCTTTTCCACATCAAAAAGAAAGTCAACATCCCAAGAACTACATGTTTTTGTCCTCACAGAACATACATAGGGCCAGATGTAGTGGTTCACACCTGTAATCCCAGAACTTAGGAAACTGAGGCAGGAGGATCAACAGTTCCAAATCATCCTGGGCTATAAAGCAAGACTATAAAAACAAAAAGCAGCAGTAGGAAGACTGTATGTTAAAACCCCAGCTCAGAAGGTGATAGCATTAGCACGTAAGGCTGGCAGCAGGGGTTTGGTCGAGATGGCACAGCCCTCTGAAGGGAATTTGTGCCCTTAGATCACAGACCCCAGAGAACTGACCTGTCCTTCCCCCACATGTGGACACAGCAAGAGGACAGCCGTCTACAAAGAAGGAAGATATCATGTGTCAGAGATACTTTTCTATTATGTGACAGAACATCATGACCAAGGCAACTCATGAAAGAGTTTAATCTGGGGCTTATGGTCCCAGAGTGTTAGAGTCCATAGCCATCAGTAGGGAGCATGGCAGCAGGTGGGCAGTAGCCGAGAACTTGCATCTGATCCGCAAGCATGAGGCAGAAAGAGAAACTGAGAGATGATGTGGACTTTTTAAACCTCAAAGCTCACCTTTAATAGAGGTCGCAGGGGTGGTGGCGGTCGAGGAGGAGGAGGAGGTGGTGGTGTTGGTAGAGATGGTGGTGGTAGAGGTACTGGTAGAGGTGGTGGTAGAGGTGGTGGTGATGGTGGTGACAGTAGTGGTGGAGACAGTGGAGGAGGTAGAGATGGTGGTGGTGGTGGTGGTAGAGGTGGTGGTGGTAGAGGTGGTGGTAGAGGTGGTGATGATGATGGTAGTGGTGGTGGTAGAGGTGGTGGTGGTGATGGTGGTGACAGTGGTGGTGGAGACAGTGGAGGAGGTAGAGATGGTGGTGGTGGTATTGGTAGAGGTGGTGGTGGTAGAGTTGGTGATGATGATGGAAGAGGTGGTGGTGGTGATGGTGGTGACAGTGGTGGTGGATATAGTGGAGGTGGTGGAGGTAATGGTGGTGACAGTGGTGGTGGAGATAGTGAAGGTGGTGGAGGTGGTGGAGGTGATGGTGGTGGTAGAATTAGAACTAATATTTGAAGTATGTTTCTTCACCATAAAGTCTAAACACCAGTAAAGCCAGGTATGGTGGTACAAATATGTAATTCCAGTGCTAGGAAAATTGGGGCAGGAGGATTGCAGCAAGTTCCAGGCCAGCTAGGGATGCATAGCAAGCCTCTGTCTCAAAATAGCAAACAAGTGGAACATCAGATAAATATTTGGGTTACTTATGCCTCTATCTTTCCAACACCCAAAGGACAATTAAATTAGATTAATAAAATATAAAGTAGGTGGCTATGTGTATGAAACCATTTGCTTTCATTTTTCTGGGTCATCTCACACTATGTATACATATTTAATTCAAATCCTGTTTTCAAAATATATCATAAATCCAAAAAAATCCCATCGGATTCTTTTATATTCCTTCAATGGTGCCTGATTAAAGATTATCTTATTTAAATCTAACACTATAAACAAAAAAATCCAAGTTGTATTCATTTTTCTTCTCCATCATCTTGTAAGTTCACAGAATAATTTCTCAGATTATTCCTAGAACCCTAAGCTCACAAAGCCTAGGAGACGTAAGCCATCTGGTCCACACTGTCCTTCCAAATCATGGATCAGAGCTACCTGAAGCTACACCAGAGGTGGAGGCAGGAGAATCCCAAGTTTGCGGCTAGTCTGAGCTACAGAGTAAGAGTCCCCATTTCATAAAAGAAAACAAAAAGAAGGGCGCTGGGGCTGTAGCTCCATTGGCCTAGCATGCATAAAGCTACGGGTCTGACCCCCAGTAATACATAAACATGGCAGGGTAGTCCCAGTGCCCCAGAGGGGGAGGCAGGGAGCCCAATTCAAGATCATTCATAGCAAGCTTAAGGCCAGCCTGGGCTATAAGAATGAGGAGAAAAAGAAGAAAATCAAGCATACATCTATCAAGCTGTATGATTCTTCCTTCTCTAACTAAACACACTCTAATTGTGATGTTAAACATTCATATCTAGTTGAGTATGTGCAAAACTAGTTTCTGCCTGCCACGTGAAAAGCTCGGTTCTTTAAGGTCGAGACTGTGTCTTCCCTTTTCATTTTATTATTCTAAGCCCGTGATCAGTCCCCTGGATCTGGGGCTACTCAATACTTGTTCATCTGTTACTTCTTATCAACAGTCTCTGAGATACAAAACTATTATACTTCTGTATGAGTCAAACAATGTTAAGATACACCCACCCAAAGTCTTCACTCTTTGAGTCAACTATGCCCATGGATTTCAATGTACTTTCTCTGAGAGAGTGGGTTGGAGTGTTTGCCTCTCTGCAGAAGTTGCATCTAAACCTTCAGCTTGTGTGGTCAATAGCCCTCAGCATGTTTGGACTCCCAAACAGACACACCTTCATTTAAGGAGTGTGATGGGCAGCCTCCAAGATGGTCTCTTATGGCATCCTCCCAAGTGATAGGATTGTAGGCCTGTGGTAACAGGCCCAAATCTTAAATGAGACTTAAATAAAGAGGTGCGGGTGAGTGAGACAACTCACCTGGTAAAGTCACTTGTTGCCAACCCCGATAACCATCGGACCCCCACTTGATGAAGAGTCAACTCCCACAGGTTTTCCTCTGACCTAAACGTGTGTGTGCGCGCGCGCGCGCGCGCACACACACACACACACACGGGGTGGGGAGCTGAAGTACAACTAAAATCCAAAACTACTAGTGTTCCTATGGTTTAAACTTTCTGTGAAAGGGGAACTGGAGAGATGGCTCAGTAGTTGAGTACTGGCTGTTCTTCCAGATGGACGGGAGTTCATTCCCAGCACCCACATGGCAGCTCACAACTATCTGTAACTTCAGGTCTAAGGGATCTGGCACCGTCTCACATGCATACATGCAGGCCAAAGACCAATGCCCACAAAATAAATCTTTAAAAAGTTTATTCGTGAGAGAGAGCGAAAACAAATAAGAAGGGAAAATACGTGCAATTAATGAGAAGAGGAAGTTAACCATTTTTCCTCAGTATACTGAAAAATTGTTAAGTGGTTATAATGGAATTCAAGTGCCTCCTTAAAAACATCACAATCTCTGGATGATATGTAAGACAATGGCACCAAGCATGGTATGAATATCCAGCACTTAGTACGCGAAAGGGGGAGGAGCTGGTATTCAGGTCATTCTTGGCTATGTGCCAAAGCCTAGGCTGAACTACAAGAGGTGTTGTTTCAATAACTGAAAGCCAGGTGTGGTGGAACAAGTCTTTAATTCACAGTATTCAGGAGACAGAAGCAGGTGGATCTCTGAGTTCAAGGCTAGTCTTGACAGCAAGGCCTACACAGAGAGACCCTGCCTTGAAAACATTATAATAAAATAAAAAGTTAAAAAATTAAAAATCTATAAGAATTTTAAAAAACACCCGGATAACAGTTGTCCCCACACCTGTTGTCCTTATCTGTGCTTAAGGTCCAGCTGTACACGCTCACTCATGGAGTTGTTGCAAGGACTGAATGAGATAACACGCATACTCAATGCATGCTAGGAACCATTGGAGTTGTTTTTTAATCTAGGTGAGTAGGATACTAGAGAGAGGGAGGAAGGCATTAGTGTTTCCATGGTGATCATCTAACTCTGAGTCCCTTTCCTTCAATTCTCTAACTGCCTCTTTCCCAAAACCTCACCATGATGGGTCCTGTTCCAAGCACCTACAAAGCTTTATAGAAACACAAGATGTCCGGGCTTGGGAGATAGCTCAGTGGTTAAGAGTACTGGCTCTTCTGAAGAACCAGGGTTCAGCTCTGCATTCACACAGTGACACACACAGCTGTCTGTAACTCCAGTTCCAGGGGACCTGGTATCCACACACTGGCAAAACCCCAATGTACATAAAAAAAATCTTAAAAAGAAAAGGCAAGCCAAGCAGCAGCGATGGCTCAACAGTTGAAAGCACTTGCTGGTTTGTTTGTTTTGTTTTGTGTGCAGTTCCTGTCACCCGCATGATGGTTACAGCCATCATGTGACCCAAGTTTCAGGGGTCTGATGCTTTCTTCTGACATCTGTGGGTGCCTGGTAGGCACATGGTGCACATACATACACAGAAGCAAATCATTCATACACATAAAATAAAGTTTGAGAAAAGAATTTAATTTTTAGAAAAGAAGCAGTGTAAGCTTCTGCAACAGCATCCTATTCTGAGCAGAGCCACGCTGTGGGGCAGTGGGAGCCCGACCAGCAGTCACCGATTCAGACCTGCACCGCTGTCTGGTAATCTAAAGAGAATTCAGTGGCTGAACAGGAAAGACTGGTGAACCAGGCATTATCATTTTCCAACAATCAAATAAGCAGCTTACAATGTCTATAATAGCTTCGTTCAGATAACAATATCCTGGTCATCTGAGAAATGTCTGGGATGTTGTTTAGTTACCATGGTGATTAGCCTGTGAAAGAGTTCTCAGACATGCATTCTCTCAACATACTCATAATTCCTATGAGGATGCTGCTTGCCCTACTGATGACTCCAATGTGCTCCCAGCTCTGCTAGTGGTTGTCTCGTTGGAAATCTCTTGACACCCCACTGCCACCACAAGGACCAGTGCTTCAAGGTCATGTCACGTGAGTAGCATCTCAGAGCAGCTGATCATCTGTGATAAAGTATGACTCTATTTAAATCTGACACCACTGAGACCCATCTATTCCTTGTGACATCAGAATGTGGCTCTATCCTGTCCTGTCTGATTTAAGATGCTTTAGGAATGACATTTTTGGGAATGATAATCTGGGATTAACTCAGAGTGATGCCAATCTGTGTTTTTTCACATTGGAGCTTTTCTTTCTTTCTTTCTTTCTTTCTTTCTTTCTTTCTTTCTTTCTTTC